>BLKR01004007.1:0-123257 GCA_011170035.1 Teleogryllus occipitalis
CCCGCCCGCCCGCCCGCCCGCCCCTTCGTCTCCCACCGCCCTCCTCCTCTATCGACCTCCTTTTTGCCTCTGACAAAGCAGTTCTGCCGCCGCCTGCAGCGCTTTGCCTCCTCCGCGGCTAACGCATCCCTCGGCGCGACGGCTTTCAACTCTTTCTTTGCCTTCACTTTCGCCTTTGCCGTCGTTTCACCTCCGGCTTCGTTTCCTCCTGCATTCTGTCTTCGTCTCCGTCACCCCTTCGACTTTGCCATCGTGCCCCCTCCGAATATGTCTTAGCGTCTTTGCGTTCTTCGTCTTTTGTCTTCGTCTCCCCCTCCTGTTTTCATCTCCGTCTCCTCCGACTTTCCATTACCTTCTCCACCTTTGCCTCCGCTATTGCTTTGGTCTCTTGTCTTCATCTTCGCCTCCAAATCCACTTCCTCCCACTCTTCCTCCTCTCCTCTTCTCCACTTTTACTCATCTCCATTATCTACTCACTCTCCCTCTAGACGGTCTTTGCTACCTGCAATCTAGCCGAGTACACTACCGGCGCATCGGGAAAAATAATAAATAGCAAAGTCGCAGCCCCTTTCTCTGCCATGGATTTACCAAAACGGTCTTTTCTCTCTGTAGACTACGAATACTCTCGTCCAGAGAGATCATTCCATTTATGAATGAAATGAGTTTTGTGGGCTCCTACACGTCAAGAGATAGTTTATGTTTCAACCAATAGTGCGTGAAAGTAAACTGTGCGATTTGTTTACAAACTACTGCATATATGATGTAGTGTTCTAAATATTGAATAGTTCTGAACCTATTCTTTCTAAGAGCTGGAATTGATCGTTATAAAAACATTCTATTGAGTTTATCATGAGCATATTCAAATAAAATTAGTGTTTTTTCGCGTTATGCTTGATGCTGCAGACACATGGACCTTGGGAAGTCACTACCCACATGGAATGTTCATCTGGGTTCTGTCAAATGCGAGAGGAGCGAACGAAGCATGTGCATATCAAAGTAGCTTTGGGAGATATGCATGGAAAGCATTGTAGGAATGTCATTCATTAGAAACTTCACCATCGTTTGGTATAGTTGAAATTAAAATGGAATGAACTAATAGAAGTACTAATGGCAAGTAGTAAAAACAGTTCTTGTATAAAGGTTTTTACGAAAACAAATTAATAGCCAAGCAGAAGGTGTATTGTTTCTTATAATGTTACTTACTGTTCTGTGCCTGTACTGTTACTTATACTGTTTTTAATACATGATTGGTTTTTAATTCAAAGAAGTTAAAATACGAATACATTCTCAATGCGTTCTTTCAAATGCATGAAAATGTGTTTTAAAAGAATGTATCAAATGTTATTACATAACTTTTGTGGTAGCCCCGCGTTATAATTTTTTTAAATTAACGCTCACGAATCAGCTTATTCAGACGTATTCATAATGAAAAGACATGGGTGAGCTGCTCCAGCCCACCGATTTTTGCTCTTTCTGCGCAGCACCATTGACATCATGAACCAGGGACACTTCGTGAGCAAAACACGGACACTTCGTTTGAAAAGCTAGGGCAGGCATCGGCCGCCAAGCTGCAGGGCAAGCGACAAGTGTTTGCACACATTTTAAAAGTGACTATTCTCAACGGTGACCTACCAAAAATAACACGATGGAGGTGTAGTTGAAATAAAATATTCGATATTTTTAAAATATGCCTAATATTGCCGTGTATTTGCCGCGAACTGATGGCGCACGTCGGAATCACCATTTATTGATAATATTATCTTTAGTGTTAAACCATAAATAAAATTTAGTGTCGCGTAGTAATAAAATTTTATTTTCTCTTTTCAATACAATGTAGCTACTTCAAATACGAATTAGAACTCACGTCTTCTTGTAAACGTTGTCATGAGGATCTCTCTATGGACGTTTATACCTAATTATGTAAGGTAAATAAACACAGGTAGGCCTTAACTCGTAAAGAGCTCTTGTGCCAAAGTACATACATACATACAAAGCAACACAGGAGGTCTTGCAGCGATGTATAATGATGCCACAATATATTTGTTTCAATGACAAGATGAACATTTTTGTATCTGGCTGCATTTAAATTTTCCGCTAATATTGTGATTCAGTCTGGTGCATGAAGTTAATCGATTGAATCCGGGCAGGCTACGCGGCGGCTTACCCATTTCTTGTTATATGGACGCATTGCATTCATCTATTTAATTTATCATCTATTAGCGGCTCACCCGTGTCTTTTTATATGGACGCATTGCATTCGTCTATTTACTTCATCTTTTCCTCGAATAAAAAAAAGATGCCGTTCTCTCGGACCACACGGGTGAGCGGCCATCGCCTTGCGGGCGCGGAACGCGGACGGCTTGGGAAACCGGTCGGCGAGGCGTCGCGACGCCAGAGTGCTCCTCAGATAACGAGAGCGGCGGACTTCCGGCGCCCCGACGGACGTCGTGAGGGCCCGGTCATGCGCGGACGCCTTTTCCTTGGAGGTGGGCCTCTGGCCGGCCGGCGGCGCTCTTGGAGCGAGTGCCACGCTCTCTGAAAGCGGCGCTGACGGGACAGAGGTGTGGGGAGAAGCTGGAGGAGGCAGTGGAAAATTCAGTTCAGGCCTTCGTTTACGTGGCGAAACTCGAGCTATCGGACCCGCTCTTTCGTCCGACCACGCAAATTTCAATGAGCTCCTTTTACAAGAAAGACGGTATCAGTGGGATGACGAAACAGGAGATTTGAATTTAGCTCAGAGGCTTCTTTTAGGCTTGAGGATCTTTTGCACGCAGTAAATCTACAACGTGGGACAGCCGGATTTACTTCCCCTCCAAAGGATGGAGTACAAAGGCTTTGGCTTCTTGAAAAGCCATGGTTTTGATCGGGTTTGAACCCGCAAACGTGGGTACAACAGCCCGATACGCTTACCGTTATGCCATCGAAGTCACCCTGTGTGGCCTGCTAGTCTACGTTCTTGGTGTTTACCAAGGGAGAAATTTCGCTTTCCCGGTAGGGCATCTGAGCGATGGCTCTTATCCTCTCCCCCGTGGGTGATTGGATTAGTAACCGGATACGCCGCAGCGCGATGTGCGAAATCCGAAAATCGCGATATGCACATCTATCCGTGAGTCAGGTCGTCTCTCCAGCTAGAGATTTCCAACTTTCCGGGTCGGTATCGGAGCTGTTTACGTCCCTCAGTCCATTCGCGATAAGTCCCTCCCCAACACATGTGAGTATCGAGTACTGTCACATGTAGTCCCCAACCCGTCTTCTCACAGCGCTTTACTTTGCTAACTATATATTGAGGAGTTACTCTAAGAAAGGACCACTTCGACAGGTCTGGAAACAAATGAACGTCATGCAGGGCGATGACGTCGCAAGAAGTAGGGATGAACCCATTTACAAATGAGCGAACTGTAATAGAACGCATTGTCAAAATGCGTACGTGAACGTAACTTGCAATTATATTCCCAGTAGTGATCAAACAGTAGCTGTGAAAGCGGTAATTCTTATAGTAATCTCTCTGTATCACCGGAAATATGGGCACCTGGGCGGGAGATTCCAATTCTGCGCCAGGGCTTGTCTTTGTGGTACCCCAATACTAGGCCGTTTCCAGCAACTACCCGTGGGGTATCAGAGTCAGATCGTTTACCCCTTAACGCAAAGCTCCAGTTGAGTGGGATAGCATCCCAACGTGGTAATGAGAAAGCAAATTAGTGGGTTGCCGCGGGAGCAGGTAGTCAGCTCAGGGTGCCGCGTCGACGACATATTGCGTCGAGGAAATTGCGATTGAATCATGCTACTCCGAATTTGACTGCAATTGGATCATGCTACTCCGAATATCACGCCACCTTTTGACAGAAGACATAAGACCTCCGCGCGATCTGAAAAAATACTCGATTAACAAGAAAATGTGGAAGATCCTCTCTCGAAAGACTTAGGACTCGTCTGTTCATTTGACAGTTGCTGTCCGCTTGGCTTTAAAATAGACGGAAACCACAGAAGCGACCGGACGCAGACTTCTTATTCGAATTTGTCCGGGGACCGTCGAATTTGCTGTTGTCGAAAATTCTATAATCGAGAATCAGTAGTTACAGGAGAACTGCTTGTTGAGTCAGCCCGACGGAAAATTAAGGGAGGGAAGGTGCATGAACCAGTCGACAGTTGTCCACGTGCCTCTAATTTTTCCTAAACTAGAGCCGATCTCGCTCGAGCCCCTACCTCCCCCATATCGTCCCGTCGGTTTGACACTCCGGTGACCCGCACATTAAGGCCCATTCACAATGCAAACATAAACATAAGCATGGCGTTAACATAAAAGTTAGGACTACGTCTACAAGTGGACTCATTCACAATGCGTTTGCATAAGCATTACACGTAAGACGTTAACTTAATAGCTTGCAAGCTTCATACTTCTGTGCAAGCTTATGTCAGAAATAATAAAGGAACAAATCATAGTACGTTTACTCAAAATACAGTAACGAAATAAGCCGATAGACGAACTAACTCAATCCATGGCAAGCACCTCCCCGTCATGGACACAGTCGAAACCTCGAAATCGATTTTCACATCCAACCAATAGTAAACTAGAATGTCTCACATCCAACAGACACTCTTATATTGCTTACTTTTATGTTTGTGAATACTTCAGTCTATCGCTTATGTTGATGTTTACGTCTATGTGTTATGCTTATGTTTATGTTTGCATTATGAATGGGCCTTAATGTGCGGGTCACCGGAGTGTCAAACTGACGGTACGATATGGGGAGGCAGAGGCTCAGGCGCGATCGGCTCTAGTATAGGAAAAACTAGAGGCACGCGGACAACTGTCGACTGGTTCAAGCACCTTCCCTCCGTCCGTCGGGCTGACTCAAGAAGCAGTCACCTAGTTGTTCTCCTGTAAATAGCGCTATTGATTCTCGATTATAGAATTTTCGTCAACAGCAAATTAGACGGTTCCCGGACAAACAGCGCTACTGCTCGAATAAGAAGTCTGCGACGGTCGCTTCTGTGGTTTCAGTCTATTTTAAAGCCTTGGCTGTACCAGGGCACGCCAAATGAGCCGCCTCGCCTGGCGAAGCCCTTTGCACAGCTTGACAGGTAGTTGTGTAGGAAACGGGCTATCCTTTACCAGCAACGCTTCGGGAGACGGAGAGAGTAGATGCCGAGCACCGGAAGCAGTCAAGGTGGAGAACACAAACGCTTTACATAACCTTACTTGTCACGGTGTTATTTCCAACTTCAATTCCACAGAGAGAGCTTCTCTCATAATAGTACCTTGCTTGTGATCTTAAACCCTTTTCAACAGAAACATATCACTTTGTTCATCGTAACTCATATTTAGTGCGCGCGTAATTTTGTTTTCTGTCGCGGACTGTCAACTTGTCTGGCTTCGCCTTCTCCTCTTCAGCCCTTTGAAGTCAGTCAGAACGTCAACTGGCGAGCGTCGGACTGTCGGCGAGCTAACTGTCCACCTACAAACAAAGTTCCACGCTGCCAGGAAAGACATGGAAAAATAGGTTGCGAAAAGAAGACGATTGTGATTGGCCGATGTAGCCATCACATCACATTCAAGGGGAAAAAATGAAAATCTAACAAAATTCTGTCTATAATTTAATCGAACAGTGAAAGTGTTATTGAACGCTGATACGTTATGATAACTTTGATGTTTGTTGCAATATTTTTATTAATTTGCTTGATGATGAGAAAATATTCACCACAATTTTTTTTTATTTCTTATCCCATTAATTACAACGTAGCATTTTTGTCTGCAGACATTAATCCAATTGACAGATAAAGAATACAATAGTATCCCTTCAGTGAAGCTCTTCAGTTCTTAAGAGGAGTAATCTGAATTAGTTTACTATTTCCTTTCTGGAAGAAATTAAACTCTTGGGAGGGTCATAACTTTTCAAACTCTGAACAAACAAGCTACTACTACAAAATAAATGGATCCTGTTTTCAAAGTCCTTAAAGCAAAATCACGATTATTTCTCTTTTTCTTGCATTTATTTTTGAAACAAAACGAATACGTTAATTATGAATGTGTGCGTGTGAAAAGATAGGGGGAAGATATGATCCAGTTCCGTTCAGTTTTATTATTTTCTTTCTGAGAAGGTTCTTGTAAATCAACGAATGTGTATTTTCTAGCTCTACTTTCATGCGTCGGTAGCTGAAAACATACCCATCACTTATCGCTCGGGGATGGACTGGATATATTATTTTTAAACACGGTGTTTTTGCACTGCAAGGAGTTGTTAAAAGATTCATGAAGAATAATTCAAACATTTTCTGACTGAATTCTGAAATACCATGAATTTAAAACTGTTATTTTCGACTTTCGCTGATATGTAAACTGGGCGACAATGTGTAACCAATGTTTCGAACATTTCTTCTGAAGAAAAAATATTTATCATCCTGTTTAACTATTTGTAGTGAAATCAAGAGAGTAGAAATGTAAAACCGTTCTTATGAGTAAAATATTGTTGTAAAACTGTTGCAGATATTAACTTTGAAATATCACTCGGCAATATAAGATATATTTTTGCGATATTTATTATCTTAGTAATGTTTGTTCTGTCTACTAATATCTTGCAAACAGCGGAAAGAGTTATGAACTGAGAAATTACATGCAATCGTTGACAATACGTACTTTTTTTGTAAACAGATGAGTCATTTATTATTTCTGGTGCTGTAACACTTTGCAGAAATAAAATGATTTATTAGGTAAATCTACTGGTTCCCTTTCAAACTTTTCAAGGGGCATGACCCCCTTGCTGACCCACCTATTATATCCATTCAAAATGATCGCAATTCCAATCAGCGGCGGATCCAGGGGGGAGCATAGGGGCCATACCCCTCCCCATAGGCCCATTGTTTTCGTTTGTTACCTTCCTTTATTTGGCAGAATTGATTAAATATTTATTTTTGTTAGGATTATGTAATTATTCAAAACATTATATTGTATAATATCATATATGTAATACAAAAATAATATTGAATATAATAACAAATATATTTATTATTTAAGAACTATCTATGATACCCCCTCCTTCAAATGATCGGCTGGATCCGCCCCTGGTTCCAATACGTTTAGAATTTATTCACTGGGAGAGGTGGCCCAGTGCATCAAATGATGCCACTGCAGTGCCTCTGACCGGGAGATCCTAGGTTCGATTTCCGACGGTGGCAGAATTTTCGACACTGGCTGCCAGCTAGGTCGAATTCAGTCGCTGTCTGGAGGGAATTCCAGCGGCCGGCTGCTCTAATAGGTAGTTTTCCGTGGTTTCTTCGTTCAACACCAAGCGAATGTCGGAGCAGTACCCTACCAAACGGATCACTCGCTGTGCGCGATCTTTCCTTCCTCTTCCTCACACACACTAACATGCCCTACACTACCACATATTCTGGGAGACCGGTCGGGGTCTTAGAACTTGTCCTGTCTGAGTCAGTGCCCCACTAGTGGGAGATACCTGGTTGGGAGAAACCCCGCTAGTCGATGGTAGGTCGGCGCCGGATCTAGCCTTCTAGCAGGGGAACATCACCGCCACCTCCAGATCAAAAAGCATTCACTACACTTACAGAACTAATGACCTCAATAGTTGATGCACCCGGAATCACTAACAATCAATCATCGAATATATTCACCAATAAAAGCTCTACCTGCAATGACAGCCGTCCCAGATTCGAAGGCCAGCGGCTAGAGGTGGAAAGCGAGACACTTGCTCAGTGACGTGATAGATGCCGTGCGGGTGACGAGGGCTTTCTGCGAGGCTTTTGCATGCGCGTGAATGAGTCGCCCGTTATTCCAAACGCGCCTATTCGGCTGTGGAGCGCACTTCACATTGTGATCAAAACACGAAAACGTGGCCCAAATCTCAAATGACGTCGTAATAATTAATAACTCTTATAGGGGTTTTGGTGTTATGGTTAGAATAAGATCAAGTTGCGAATATAAACATTGGTATCGAAAGTGTAATTTCAAGTATAATTTCAAATTTATTGTGCAATAATATTGGAATTTGTATTATATATTTATGTATTATATTTTAAATACATTATATAATTATATAATATAGAATTATGATTTGTACGAGTCTGAGAATTATGATTTGTCTGTAGTTACGAGCTCAAATGTTTGGTCTTTACTGTCTTCACCCCACACATTGTAGGTTAGATAATGACCTCCGATTCCTTGTACTCAAATGTTTATTGATGTATGGTGACTTATTGCTTGTGAGTAAAAAAAGACATGAAGATTATATGCACAGCTATCCGCAACTCTTGTTTTATTTAGAAGATGAGCAGTTGAATATGAATCGTTTATTTGTAATCATTGATCTCAAGTAACAAGTATTACAATCAAGCTAGTTAAATTTTATACTTCACAGAATGTTATGCAGAATTAAAACATCTAGGTTAGATTAGTGATTAATTAATTTTTCTCTAGTTGGAACTTTCAAAATTGCATCAATAACAGACATCATGTAGTAATTGTTTGTTGAGTATATGTATATGGGACCTTGTGGCTGATAGCAGGTTTGCATCCCCTTTATTTCGATGAGCCTTTCCAATAGTGGTTATCCGTAGCCTTCCTTTCCTACAGTGGAATGCCAATGCCTTCTCTAGAAGCTCTGCTGCGTTAATTTGGACGTTCAATTTGACCGGTAGATAGTGTAGATAGTATGTATCTGTAACCATCTCGCAAACCAACGTTGGTGATCTTAACGGAGAGATTAATTTTGCCGGAAACGCCTAATACTTCACTTAATTTCTCCTCAAATTCCACACGTGTACTACGCTGGTTTGCCAACTTCCCGCTCCCTAAGCTCCCTACAGCTCAATTATTCAGTCTAGTGCTTTCACGGGCACATGGTCCGAACCTTCACTTTCACAGACACATGGACGAACATTAACCGAAATAAACTAATTTTTGACACCCAATTTACACAATTCTACTGCTTTTTATTTCTGAGCTATTTTTTCTTTCTGAACAACTATATTAATTTCTTTTGTAAATAATAAACAATTTACATGTTTCTGGAATGTTTCTGTGCTTCTGCAAAGCACATTTTTGCCTAGAAAGCATTTTCTCAAACCAACTTTTGAGTGCTTATTGCGGCTCATCCACTCAGAATATCCAAGTAGTTTATTAGACAGAATATGCTTAAAATTGTCTTAAGAGCTTATTTTCCAATTTTCGATATTTCGTCCCCGTATAACCCCGATTTTATACATCCTGTATAAAATCGGCCTTAAACTTTGAGATTTTGGCCACTGTGTCGTGGGTTGGCCCCATCGTGCGCGCCTGAAACCATCCCGTCATTCCGTCTGCCTCCGCCGAGCCGGCGGGCAAAAAGCCGGGCGCCCGTTGCCGTTGCGCGGCGGGTTCTGGAGTACAGTTACGAGCGAACCCACCAGGTATTTGCATCCGTGGATTCGCTGTTTGCCGCCAACCGCTACGTGAAGCTGTTTATTTGTAAACCGCCGAGTTCCCTCCTAAATAGATTTTCTCCGCGCCGCGAAAAGGATTCGAGAAAATAAGCAGTATTTGAAGGCTGGAATTCTTCAAGGCATCATTCTTCACTGGCGTTACTTACTGTTTAATAAAACAAGTAGTACGTAATTAAACAATTCAGGTATTCGTAGACAGTAAGATCATCATCACATACTTGGAGATCGAAGTATGCGATTCCTCCTAGTATGAAAATTACCAACTTGTTTATTGAAAGATTGTTTTAAAATTTAACTTCAATTTGTACGTTATCTTTGATGTTAAAAAATGAGAATTTCTGCCTTTGTTTCTGCTTCTAGTTTGCTCAATTGTTGTGTAGTTGCATAGTATAGTCTTGAAAGTTATCATTTCTACTATTTAAGTCAACTTCTTTGTTGCGCGGTATTTATGCAGTCTTAGTTTCAGTTCCCTCCTGATGGCACTGTCGCTATCTTTTCATTGGCATTATTCTAAAAAAAATTCTTTATTTTTTTTACTTTTACTTATTTCTCTGACCTCTTTGCCAAATTCACCAGTAACAATTTATCTGAAGGATTTTTATTAACGTACGTTCCCATTTCCATATAGTGCCTTTTACTTATCAGACTTCCGTCAGCTTCATCACATTCCTTACAATATAAATTCGGGTCCCTTCAAAATATTCAAGTTTCTTTATTTAATTAAAAGTTAAATGTAAGATTCTGACTTATGAACATTAAATCTATGGACTTCCTGTTAGTTATTTTTATAATTTTTATTTAGTTTTTGTGACAAATTTCCTCAGCTATCGTTGATCAACTGTAATATTAAAGATATTGTCAACAATTCATGGAAAAATTCAAAAACATGCGGCGTATAAAATTCAAAAGTCAACCAGCTTCTTCAAGACAATATTTGTCACACACGTCCCGCTTTCGCCGGATGGTTTGACTAGTGTGTGGTACACAACTTGCTAGGTGTTTGTCGTTGAGTATTCCCAGTGCGTGTTCTAGTTTCAACTGTAAAAGAGTTGCCTCGCCCTTATTGGGGGAGAGAGAAAACTGGAGAAGTTGCTCTAACCAACCTGTTCGATGGAACTTTCTAGAAATTACGGGAAGTCGGAAAGGAGCTTGGCCGGGACTGTCGGCCCAGAAAACGAAGCAAGACATCCGCGTCGGAAGCAAGGTTACGCGCAACGGATGCAGATCGTGCACGGAAGCAGCAGGAGCGTCTGGACACCGCTCAAACTCTGGTAGCGATTTGGATTCGTTTAACAATTCACGTGTAACATTACCACTATTTTTTTTCCTAGGGCTTTTATCCAGCCGACAGCCGGTTGCCCTTTACGTCCCGAAGGGACGCATATTCGACCATGCACTAGACAAACACTTGCGGGCTCCTCTGATCTGGGGTGAGCAGAACGCGAGGCCCTCCGCGACAACACACACACAAAGTCAAGGGACAAACAGCCATGCCCAAGGTGGGACTCGAACCCGCGACCCTTCGGACCGAAGCGCTGAGTCGGTACTCGCTCTTATCCACCTCGGTCATCCAGGTCGGCTACCACTATTTCATTTTAAATTAAATAAATCACGTAAATTTCTGGCCTGGATAGCCGAGGTTGCTAAGGTGAAGAGCAATAGATGCCGCGTGCTTGAAGGGTCGCGGGTTCGAATCCCACCCGGGGCTTGAATGTTTGTGTGCGTCCACACACCGTTACCGTTACCGCGGCCATAGTAGTTGATAAGCGACCTTAAATAAGTAAAAAAAAACCTACTCTAATTCTATTCTACAACAGTATTTTACTCGTTATTCGTCGGGGGATAGATCTGGGTACACAATCAGTATAAAGTGGCCGGAGCACAGTGTCATAATATGATGATTGTAGGGAAAATTTGAGGGATGCTCAAGATGCCAAAGATCGCAATGACGCAATAAATTGAAACACAAGAAATGACAATCAGAGAATAGAAAGACAGTATATATGTAGAACCTGTTGAAAGAATGGAACATTCCAGACTTCCGGAAGCAGCACACAGCTACGCCTAACAGAAGAAGGGATGTGGGGAGTCTAAAGAGACGATGGGGTAGGTTTACGTTCCAAAAATACCAGGCGATCTACATAGAAAGTATCGATATGATTGCTCATTATGATATACTACATGATACAATCACAACGATGATTCAATGTGGATATTTATGCGCCCTTGAATTTATATGATGAGTGATACGAACATGTTTAATTTCTTCGTAATTTGCCAGTCGGCGAGATAGCTTTCACTCATCCGATGAAAATGAGATAACATCTAGCCATCTTGTTTTGTAAATCGAAGTACTGTATGGAACCATGAACCATTAGTAGCCATTCTGTGATTTATAACCATTTGTCGGAAATATTTCATCGATTGATTAATTCAGTATTTTTCAGAGTATAAGTTTACTTTTCTTATATTGATTAATTGATTGGTTCGTGTTTACGGGCGCTTAGCTATCTAGCTAGTGTCAAAAATCTCGCCACCATTGGAACTCGAACCCTAGTACCTTCCGGTCAGAGGAACTGCAGTGACATCAGGTAATACTCTGAGCCGCTAATAATAATAATATAATTAAATTTACACTGATATGAGATAACTAAGCAGTTTCTGGCTTCGTATTCGCGCAATCTAGGAGAAGAGCTTGTGAGTGACATGGGAAACTGCGTTTTTCCCCCTCTCTACAGCGAAAGAACAAGTCTTGGCGAGATTGACAGGCCCGCTAGTGCCTTACGTAAGACGAGCGCGCGCGGCGGTGGTTTTTTGAACTCTCGCGCGTCGCCCGTGACGGCGCGTCGACCTTGGGGGCGGTGGCGCGGCGTCTGGCGCGAATGGAGTCTGTGCCACGAGCAGCCGCTTCCGGCCTCCGCCCCCGGCACCCACTGCGCCGCTGTCAATGCCAATGCCACGGCCACGCTCAGCGCCTGGGACAAGGCCTGCGCGACTCCGCAAGGTTGTCGTTGGTGTTGATGCTGCTGGTATTACTATTGTTATTGGCGCTGTTAGAAACAGAATTTTTGTGCCCTAAAAATCTTGAAATATGATATATCATCATGCTAATTATGATCATGATCATGATATCGTCATGCTAATTAGCATACCTCGTAACTCCAGATTCAACAGTTTTGCAATGAATAGAATAAACATGTCCGGTACACATAATTTTAGTTTCCGTTCTCGTTCAACTCACAAATACTAAGAATTCAACTATTTAAGATGCTCGATTTGTTATTTATTTTTATTTATTACTCTTCTTTAATAATTATATTTTGTAATGAAGTAAATAGAAAATAGAGGAGGGAATATGGAGGTACGAGGTTTTCTAATTAGCATGACGATATGCATTTATGACTTAAAAATTCTGAAATATGCACATTAATATGCAATTAAAATTAACAATATTTCATTTCCTTTATAAAACTTCCTTGATAAAATTCAGAAGATGCATGCATGGATTGAAAAGATATATTTTTGAGCAAACATATTGCAATCTACCTTACTTCGCAGAAATAATTGAAGTGAATATTCACCTTAGTGAAGTACATTGTATGTCTTGTTGCATTTCTTCTGTCAGGTTTAAAAAAATCCTACATTGCACAAGTATTTTATCATTTATAGAAAAAAACGGAAACTGTGACAACCTCATTCTAAACAGTGAACGCTCACAAAATGTCATCAAATGTCACATAGCTATGCCCTGAAACAACAAACAAAAATATGCAAAATCGTGGAAATCAGCTCTCTAGTCATTATTATCGGCAACATTAATCTAATATGGGATATTGATCTCTTCACGGTTGCCGATTAAGGAAAGGAAAATTCCATAATGGAATTTGTTTGTCTTTAATCGCACTGCATGCTCTATTATAGTTGTTGTAATACTACACACTTGTGTTTACCATGGCTGTTTACAAAAGAAATTTTTTAAAGAATGAAATATAAATATCATTATATTTACATTGTTCTGGGAATGAAAATCCACAATATCTCAAAGTTATGTAGACATGACTGAGTCACCTCTACCTAATGTCACTACAGTGCCTCTCGGCAGGTCTTAGGTTCGAGTCCCAACGGTGGCAGGTTTTCGTCACTAGCTGGATAGTTAGGTCGAGTTCAATCGCTGTCAGGAGGGAAGACCACCGCCGCCTCGCGAGAAAGAAATATGCACTACACTTACCTCAGCAGTTGACGCGCCCGGAATCACAATCAGTCAAAATTAATTCTATTTATTGTATTTTTAAATGGGCTTTTGAGCTTTCTAACTACATTTTCCTTTGATGGTTGTCGTTTTCAGCATTTCAATATTTCTTCATTCTTATTGTTTCTCGCAGGATGTTGCTTTCTTCCTCGACGACGAATGGTTGTTAATGAAGAATGAGATACGGGACGTACGGCGGCGAAGTACCCCCCTTTGGGGGCGTGGTGGGGAGGAAAACGGCGCCCTATTCGCGGCCTATTGAATTAGTTGCTGCTGCGGCATTCGCCTCGACCTTTATAGCGAAACTGCCTAGCAGAACAGTCGACCTGTAAACTCACCCTGGCAGGCTCCACAAACTTACCCATATTCAACACATCGAGCAAATTTCTTGCACCCATCCAGTGTCGAATTCACGACCATCCATTTATCGACACTCTCGATCGTCAGGTGTCGTCTTTATTCTCGCAACTGCCGATACTCATACAGTTGAGATATTTGCCGTTAATTATCGAAGGGGATTATTTATGTTGTACTGGTCAGAGCATCCATTGCTGGCAACGTGTTCAATTACCGATTGATTTGCATGGGATTTGTGATGGATAAATGGACGGTAGGTTTTCTCGAAGTTCTGCAGTTCCCTCCCTCTCTTTCTACCATTGCTTCATCATTATTCAATAATGTCACCGTCAATATTACCCATGAATAAAATTCATTTATCTCAGCTGAAGAAAGAAGGCTAGGGACTGAATCATAATATACATTGTTACTGATCGAATCGTTCAATGGTTCGTAAATAATGAATAAATCGTGTGTATTAGAAACCCTTGAATGACTTCTCAGGTCGAAGAAGAATAAATGTTGAAACAAATTATCGTTTTCCCAAGTTTGGCGAATATCCTGTCACGGCGAAGCGAAAACGAGTCTGTCTTCCGTTGAGACTACCACCAATACGCTTTGCCTAGACATGAAAGACTCTTTGTCTAGTCTTTTGTTTTGTATTTTTATTGTTAAAATCAAATTTTCTAATTACAAGTTTATTGTACTACTATGTCTTCATGATTTATATAAATCTTAAGCAAAATGTAAATAAGATTTTGTTTAAGCTACGGTCCGAATAGTGATCTAAGAGCTACCACTCGGAATGAAGTTGCTCTTGTATTCATTTTCAGATCAACAAATTTTGAAGATAATCAAAATAGAATACGTAATCAGTAAGAATATGTAACGTGTATATATATATATATATATATATATATATATATATATATATATATATATATATATGCATTAAAAATTTATTTGTCTTATACAAGCAATTGAATTACTCTATTCATGTTCTTCATTTCATGTTCCTTCGTTCATTGCATTTTGAATGTCTTGCTTTCAGTAACGAACACATTTCCGGATACTTATATTTTCTCAAATGCATTCGAAAGGGCATTCTTCTTTCGAAGACATATTCATTAACAAATCTAGGGTAGTTTACCTACTTGCACAGATATGTACTGACTGAGTGTAATGAATTTTAATTAATTATATAACATTATTCTTGAACATTACTCATACAAAAAAACTGTTATGATACATTGGAGGAAAGAAAATTTGGTGTTGAGCAGGACTGAAATCGTTGAAATCTATTGCAACACCTGGTCCAGAAATGGTTTCGTGTAAACTAAAAATGATAACTTGCATCTCGTGAGGTGCAGTTTTTGCAAAAGAACTCTTTAATAGTTTGTTAATGACTAATCATAAAAATAGTTCATTTCTTGAATCAATACGAAATGAGCTAGCGGTCCCATTCATATCTGTTTGTATCTCTTCTCCGACCTTGTTTATTCAGGGTCATTCGGTCATCTTCACAGTCATTACTATTCACGACTGCCTCTCTTACAAAGATCAATTGTCGCACAACTCAGGTCGTTGTAAACAGGAAGAGAAAATCTGCAAAGCTAATGCGTTCTTCCGCCTGCCGGACATGACTCAGCAGGGCTATTTCAAAGCACTTCACGCCGAAATTGAGGGTCATGGGAATGACCATCACTTGTTGACCGTCACACTATTTAGTGAGATACTGAATGTTTTTATAACGCCCGTTGCAAAATTGTAATGAAACTGCGAAATGCTTACCGGACGAGGTAAAATTGATTTTCTACGTCCAAAACATAGATTTTCTTTTTCACTCCCATGTGTCATTTTGTTTAGTATGGCTAAATCTGCTTTATTTCTCAAGGCAAATTATTGTTATTTAATATTACTTTAGATTTGCGTTATATTACTTGCCGCTTGTACAAAACAATTAGATAAAAGGAAGTTATCTTAATATACTACCTTGTAGTATATCCGAGAATTGATTGCAAATCAACAAAATGTTAAAATTACTCTTTCATTTAAGAATACTCTTCGATATTGAAAATAATTCATTTTCTCTCGGACGACCTTCATATCACTTGAAGGTAACTTTCTGTTAGCACAGTCTTACGGAACATTAAGCGAGTTATATGAACGAGTATATGCAATGGGAGACAAAATGATGTAGTGTGTATAAATTACTTTTGACGACTTCTAATGAACTAGAAACATAAATTGAACGCTTAGGGATATGTTAATTTCTTCTCTGCAGTACTGCAGCTGTACCGGAGAACAAATTTGTGAATCTTGAATCTTGTACAGCTGTGGTACCACGTTAAAATGTCATCTTTCGAGGTAAATGGGAATGCAGCGGATCGTGAAAATTGATGCTAATCAGAATATTTATTATTGGTATGAAGAGTACTGCAAAACTTTTTCTTGGTATGAAAAATCATAGCAAACTTCCTCGTACCTATTGACTGTTATCTGGGAATATGAACTAAAGAGTAAAACACTTACAGCTAGTCAAAAAGAAGACTGCTTGTAAATACAGTCAATGGAGCAAACAGATTTCAATGCAAAGAGTGGCCTTAGGATTGAGCAGCTGGCCCTCCACTTCCACAAATAAAAATAATTCATCAGTTTAGACTCAACCAACTATACTCAATGACCAGTAAAATTAACTTCCGTGAAAATACATTTAGATTCTATTAACATTTGGTTGACCGAGATCGGGCTGGTTAGCTAACGTTTCGGCTACCATACTGCGATCGTCTTAAGTCACTTACCTTGAAGAAGGACGCTGGAACACTGGCAACTCCGTCTTCCTCGCGGCTTAATCCGAACAGCTATTCCGAAGAAAAACCTCGTGATGTGTTTACGCTTGTACCACAGCCCTCTGGCAATGTATGGTCTGGCCGACGTTTAGTTTGTGGTAGAGGGCTGAAGGGTGTTTCCGGCAAAGGAACATGACTCTCGTTTTGAGATTGTTGACCAAAATATTTAGTACGAGTATATTTTTATAGGAAGTGATAGAATTGTTTTTTAAATTATACATAGCATTGGTGTCACGTGCTCTGGGTGTCGAATGCTGTCACAGGATGCTGTTCGGAAAGTACAAGCTCCGGTTGTTTTCTTGTGCTCATTCAAGCCATTTTTGATGTTCAATATTGCAGTTTCATACATTTTTGCAATGATCTTCGTCGACATTGAACAATATCTGTGAAGTGGAGCAGTGAAATGTATCGCATCACTGTCACTTGAGAGACCGTACTGCTTGGACTCCATTGGGCTCCAAAGGCAAGGCGCGTCGCCTGAGAGGTGCTGTGTTTACTCGCGGGGAAGACGCAGCCTAGAAAGCGGAGAAGTGGTGGCGGGCTGGCAATTAGCAGATGCCTGTGAATATGCTCTACGCGGAAGCGGCATGCGTACGGGATGATGGTTGGGGGCGGGGAGCGACGGGCAAAGGGGCGGGGCAGTTGGATGATGGTAAGAGGGGGCGTGGCAGGCGCGGGGCGGGGCGTAGCGGTTGAATGGTGGTCCTTGGGGGTGGAGTAGGAGCGGGGGGAGCTGGGTGGTGGTCCTTGGGGGTGGAGTAGGAGCGGGGGAAGCTGGGTAGTGGTTCGTGAGGGTGGAGTGGGCGCGAGGCGGAGCAGGATGGGAGCGGGAGGGGCGCGGAGCGGGAGCGGCAGCGGGGAGGGGCGGTTGCGGGGCGGGCGCGGGGTGGGCGCCGGGCGGGCGTGGGGCGGGCGCGGCACTGGGCGGGCGCAAGTCGGTGGGATGGGCGGCAGGGAGCGGGGGCGGGAAAGGGCGGGGCGGAAAGACTGTGGCACGGGCACGCGCTTTTCTCAAGCCCTGGCTCGGACCCAGTGACCTCAATGCGCCACCGCGCGCCGAGCCCCTCCCGTCCCTTCCGTCTCACAGCCGCGGCCGCTGCCTTGGACGTGTGACCGCGGCCGCGTGCTCTGGAAAAGCCCATTCACAAGCAGTGGCATAACGTCAGAAGAGACGTGGTATGCGCTGTCTACTTTGCAAGAAAAATACAAGGGAAAGATTAATGGGATCTGTCACATATATTTCTACACCATATGCGTCGTCAGTTCTAATACGAGAAATTTAAGTCTGTTCTACTTCTCCAAGCTTCGGGTACCGTATTTAATAACACAGAAAAGAAAAAAATAGTAAATATTATACAAGACGAACAAGTATCTCTTTTGTCGTGTATAAAATATTACTATTAATACATTTTTCGCCGTGTGTAATTCTTGATTTAATTTTATTCCAATTTGAGTCAAGTACAATAGAAACTAGTGCTGCAACAACAGCACATTCTTTCTTGCATTATTGGTAACTTTAGTAATTTTCGAGAATTCAGAGAGATCAACGAATAGAGAAACTGCATCATTTTTAGCTTCCTTAGCTCTATCTGCGGAAAAATTTTAAAAAACTTTGGAACCATTTTTGTGTATTTTTTAAGCAAATTGCTTTTAGTTCATGTAAAAATTTTGTGAAAATCCCTCGTATCTTCTAAAAATTGTACATTACTTTGTTTAAAAATGTATTTTTGGAACATGTTTCATTAAGAAAAAGCATTCTATTATCAATGTTGTACTTTCGCAGATTTTATTTTTTTTATTTTTGTAAGTTTCTAAAATATATCGCCGAAAATTAAACCTGCGCCATATTTTACAAGCGTAGTTATAAAACACCACTTTAAAGAAAATTTTGAAAACGTTAGGCTATTGTAACTTACTCCCAAAATCAAAATATCAATTTAGAATTCGCAGAACCTTGGTCTGTGGCAGATCGATGAGGAAATAGCAATTTTGGAGAAAATGATGTCAACGGTTTAGGCACTAGCGTTGACCACATAAAGACAACGGGTGTTCGGTCGGAGGAATACCCATATAGACAGGCGGGCGGACAGACGGGCAGAAACAAAACGTGGATTCTGACAAGACAACATGTTAGATGAAATAATTTACCTATAGGAAAAAAATGTATCCACTTTTTTTAATATCACGGCCCCACAATACGAGTTTTCTGACGAAGAATTGCCAAGATCCGCTGCAGAATTAAAATATTTTCTCATTAAGTAAGTACGTAAAATGGCGAGAAAGTAGAAATACAAGCCGGACCCGAGCTAAAACTCCCCACTTTGTATATCAACGTATTAAAAGTGAAAGTAGCTTAATAAAATCCAACTTTGAGAGGCCAACTCGTGAAATGTTTGTATTAAAGGTTGGGTATTGTATTATAGTAACCATTCTAATATTGCTGTGATTAAATTGCAGAGAAAATAGTCCCTTTAATTTTATGGAGAAAGATTATTTCAGTCTCTTTAGTTTAAATTTACATAATTTTAGGAGTCTGAGCATGCATTTTACGGAGGGAGCAAAAACCAAATACCAAAAAATGGGCAAGAAGATTGAAAAAAGTTTATTTTTGAAGAACTCTGTATTAAAACATTTCGTGTCCCATCTGTCCTGATTTGTCCTTACCTTCCGTTTCTCGCCTTGTCATATGTCTTCAACATATCCTCCTCCAAGAGTCCCCGACATTTCCCTGCCTGATACCCGAAAACTCATGTCCCCATACAACTAATTTGTTGCCCCTAAACTCTTTTCTTTGAGGGGCGTGAAATACTGGTTTTAAAGAAACATCGTTTCCTAGTGTGTTTCCTATTGTAGTGTGTTTTGCAGTTAACTGTTTCCTATGTCATAATCTGCAAACTTCTGGTTTTTAGTCTTAAACGTTTTTGAAGCAGCCCTGGAGAGTCATCCTGCAATATCGCATTGACAGATTTTTTTCTACGTTATTTTATAAAATGTCAAAGACGGTCATCTATCTTTAGGTAAATATATAATTCATAGTGTATATAATTCATAGTGAAGTCGGCACGGGTACACAGAAACCGTAGTCAAGGACCTCCATATGGGTGAAAGAAACATCCCTTCAACTGCAGGGGTGGACATATCTTTATCTCTTGGTAGCATTTCAGTACGCTGTGTTTCTTCTATACACTCTAGTGTATTATTTTCGACATTTTTAAATTCCATGTTTTGAATTATTGTAGCTTAACATTTGATGTTCAAGGTTTGTAACGCCGGCATAACAATAATGTACAGGTAGATTCCAAATGACTTTTGCACCCGCGAGGTGATTTTCCTCATGCACGAAGATGCCGTTTCTACGAAAAGAAATTTGAAAATGGCCGTCGTTCGTAGAATGAATAATGCACATTGACATTATTGTTTGTTTAAACCAGGGAATAAAATATTGGGTGTCCAATATTTTTTCGTCTCTAACCTAGATTTTTATATTTGATTAATTGAGCACCAGAATTATTCCTTTAATTAAAAATGTAAAATCAATGGAAAATAAATTACAAACTACATTCCACGTTTCTGGAGGAAGAAATGTTTGCTTCAACAATCATCGCGATTTCAATGATTAGCAAAATCATTATACTTCCAAATTTTTTGACTTAGAATGTCCCACAAATTTGAACAGAACGATTGAGATCATGTTGGACACTCCCGAAAAATATTGATAATTTCTACTATTAGTGTCTAGTCAATAATCATAAAATTACACACGTGAATGTGTGATGACTCTATTTAGAGATGCAAGTTCTGAGTCACTACATTGCATTTCTTCTGTAATACTTCGAAGAAAATCCATTTGAAACAATTGATGATTGATGTAATTAAATTTGATGTAATTACGGTATAGGTAGGAAAGTTGAAAACACGCCTCCAGTTACGTGACATGCAGTGAAGGAATTAGGTTCTCGACAGCTGCAGAAAATTACATTACTGAGAAAGGGAACTTACGAGTCAAGTAGTACACCGTCTTATGAGGTATAAAAGCTTACCTGTCAACAAGAATGAAGCTCGAGCTAGAAACACAAACAGTGAAAGTAATGGACGCACATCAACTACTCTCCCTTGGCGGTTATGTTAATGGCCTCTGCCTGGGAAACAATTTCATCAAATGTTGGACTCTTTCCTATAACAAAATAATAATTCTGATGTTGAAAGTAAATCTTCTTCCTCTTCTTCTTCTTCTTCTTCTTCTTCTTCTTCTTCTTCTTCTTCTTCTTCTTCACTCCTAGGATTATGCTCTAATGAACCTGTAAAGTAAATGTAGTTGTTGGTTCACCTCTAAAGTTTCGTAAAGATGGATGCGCTAAGTTCGATTCATTATTTCGTATTTCCAGTCGGGTTAACGGTTAAGGTCATTGTTCCCTTAAGTGTAGTGCAAGTTTGTACCGTGAGAGGTGGCACCGTTCTTCACCCGCTGGTTGGTGAGATCCGGCGCCGACGTACACAGTCTTGGGGGAGATTCTCCATCCAGGTATCTCCCATCAGTGGGGCACCGCCCCAGCTGAGACAAGCTCTAGTTCTCATCTGGTCTCTCGACATATGTGGTAGTGTAGTGTATGTAAGTATGTATGTAAGTAAGGGTTAGGTTCGGACAAGGAAGAGGAAGGAAAAATCGCTCGCGGTTCGAGGCCCGTATGTTACGATTCTCTTCCGACATTCGCCTGGTATTGATCGGAGAAACCACGAAGAACTATCGATCAAAACAGCTGGCTGCTAGAATTCTCCTCCAGGCAGCGGCTAAATTATATTGAGCTATGGAGCTAGTATCGAAAATCCTGCCATCTATCGGGATTCGAACCCTAGGACTTTCCAGTCAGAGGAACTGCAGTGACATCAGATGTTGCCCTGAGCCACTTCAGTCGGTCCCTAGGCTCGAGTCTTGTAGCTGGCGGTCAGAACTTTCTGTCTGTCTGTTGGGAATCTGTTGAGATTTGTATAACCCAGTTGCCGTTCACAATAGCTTCCGCAGTTATCTCATAATGATCACAGGCGTATGCCGGATCGGAACCTTACATACTAGACCAGAGAATGCGCGCAGTCTTTCCTTCTCTGTCTGGTCCCACTTCCACTCTCGTAGACCTGATGTCCGCTCCCATGATCTATAGAAAATTGTGGCAGGGATCCCCTTTCAAGAGGCGACGACAGCTGTAAGAGTTTCGCAAGGAAAAGATACATTTATGAATAAAGTGACTCTTTACATTGTATGTCTATCCAACTACAATGCGTTAGACTTGGAGGACTAATTCGAAAACTAGTTTTACTTTTCGGCATTCGAGTTGTACAGGTTTGATTTAATTAGCTTTCTAGAGACAATAAGAGGCCTTTCAGACAAGGGTGAATCTTGAAAGACTTTCAGCAATGAGCAATTATAACTGGACTACCCCACAATATATTTTTGAAATAATAAAAACATTGTTAGCTTGAAATAAAATATCGTATTAAGATTAGTCCTTCGGATTTGATTCGACAAATATGTGGTGATTGTTTTATAATCAATTGAGTAAAAATATTTTTAAAAATTGATTAGAGTTGGGTGACATGGGATCCCTGGATTTGCTACTAACGTTTTAAAGCTATTTATCTTGATGTGAGGTCTATAGTTGGAATCTGACGGCTAGCTGACGGATAGCTTCCTCCATGTTAGTTTTCTAGAAACTTGTCTTTTCTGAAATGAGTCCAGTAACTTTCTGCTTCGCGCTTCGTGTTGACTTATCAGGAATCGGCATTGTGGAAGAATTTAAGTACGCTCCAGTAAATTAAGATAATGTTTACTACGACTTTCCAAGCTTAGCCAGAGTCACATGTGGGGTCCAATTGAGATAAAATTTAAACAAAATTCCACAGGAACATTCGTTATTAGAATTTAGAATTTAGAATTTTCTTATAAACGCGTGACTTTATTGATGCGGTAATAAGGTTCAGAGCATTTTCGAAAAAAATCGTTATTAAATTGACAAAATCTAAATTACAATCAGCAAAAATATTAAGCCATAAATAGTATATGGCTTTATTAATAAATTTGTTATAATATTACAATGATTTCATCAATTGTTAAAGAGCAAATCCTAAACACACATCACTTCCGTCCAGTATAAATTCTCAGATTCATGTGAGATTCATATAAAATATCATCTCTCTAAATTGTACATGGACCCTGTACAACAAATTATGCGGCGGACCCACTTGAACGATGAACACAAGCGAGATTGATTTAACAAACTCAGTAGGATCGGCTCTTAAATTCCGATAAACGATTAATGTTGCGTGGAATGCTCGAGGTCAGTCCGTCACAAAAATATTATGGAAGATCCACTAATATTAATGCGACAATCTTATAAAACTGATTACACGGAACAGAATCAACGTGATCGGTCTTTTATTACATATTTGGTAATTTGATGTTTGTTTTTGATTCACTTTATGTTTTGTACTGCTGGCAGGCATTGATACATAAATCGATGAGATGGCTTATTTGTTTTTGTATTTTTGAACTTTATTAAAATTTCAATGTTTATCTGTTTTGAAGATCCACTGTTGTGCATTTGAATAAACCCCAATAACTAGTTGAAACGTTGTAAACCAGATTTGTCTAGAACATCGAGTCTGTTCACTTTGGTTGGTCATCTTAAATCATGTACAATGACTTCATTCATCAGATTAATTCGATAACTGGTATAAATAATCACTGATAGTATGTCATCAATGAATTAGAAAATTAATGTTTCAGATAATGGTTAATATTAAAGTTAAATTTTGATTATGGGAGACAGAGAACTTAAAATATTTAATAGATAATAGATTTCTCATCTGTATTTAGAATAATGAGACTGCCACGAATACCTATACTATCTGGAAGTAATGAGAAATTGGAAACACTCTTTCAATAGTTCATTATCTGAACTGAGGTTTTTGTGTTGCCAATAGAAATACTTTTGCATGCCAGCTGTGGAGAAGCCCTGCCCCGGATACTAACGTAAAGATTCGTGTATTGTCGCGGTGCATAGTAACTGCGACGACGCAAACCCGCAACGCAGAGCTTAGCTCGCAACCGCGGAGGTTGAAACCGGCCACTGCACCCGCTGCCTGGGAAGGTCGCGGCAGACTCCACCTCGCCCATTCCTGCCCCTTTCAGTTCCGCCCCGTCCCCCTTCACCCGCGCTCCGCTCTTCCCTCGCTCAATTCCGCCCTCACTCTGCTCCCCCGCCCCTCCTGTCCCATCCTGCATCCACCCCTGCTCCCCTGCCTCGCCCACCGTCCCTCCCGCTCTGCTCTGCTCCGCCTCGCCTTCCTGGCCCGCTCCGCTTCACATCCACCCCGTTCTTCACCCTCCCGCCCCTCACTCCGCCCGCTCCACACCCGCACCACTCCTCACCCTCCCCGGCTCCGCCCCGCTCCACACCCGCCCCGCTCACACGCCCCGCTCCTCACTCCGCCCCGCACCACACCCGCCTCGCTCCTCTCACGCCCCGCTCCACACCCGCGCCCGCTCCTCACACGCCCGCGCTCCTCACACGCCCCGCTCCTCACACGCCCCGCTCCTCACACCCCGCTCCTCACACGCCCCGCTCTCTCACACGCCCCGCTCCTCACACGCCCCGCTCCTCCGCCCCTGCCACACGCCCCGCTCCCACGCCCCGCTCCTCACACGCCCCGCTCCTCACACGCCCCGCTCCTCACACGCCCTGCCTCCTCACACGCCCCGCTCCTCACACGCCCCGCTCCTCACACGCCCCGCTCCTCACCGCCCGCTCCTCACACGCCCGCTCTCCACTCAGCCTCGCTCCACACCCGCCCCGCTCCTCACACGCCCCGCTCCACACCCGTCCCTCCTCACACGCCCCCGCTCCTCACACTCCCCATCCTCCGATGCCCCGCTCCTCATACGCCCTGCTCCTCACCCCGCTCCTCACATGCCCCGCTCCTCACATGCCCTGCTCCTCACATGCCCCGCTCTCCTCACATCCCGCCCACACGCTCACACGCCCCTCCTCACTCAGCCTCGCCCACACCCGCCCCGCTCCTCACACGCCCCGCTCCACACCCGTCCCACTCCTCACACGCCCCGCTCCTCACTCCGCCCCGCACCACACCCGCCTCGCTCTCCTCTCACGCCCCCTCCTCACACGCCCCGCTCCTCACTCAGCCCGCACACCCGCCCCGCTCCATCAGCCTCACACGCCCCGCTCCACACCCGTCCCACTCCTCACACGCCCCGCTCCTCACACGCCCCACTCCTCACACGCCCCGCTCCTCACACGCCCCGCTCCTCACACGCCCCGCTCCTCACACGCCCCGCTCCTCACACGCCCCGCTCCTCACACGCCCCGCTCCATACAGCCCCACTCTACTCTGCCCTCGCTTCGCACCGCACCCGCTCTGCTCCACCCCTCCCCGCTTCGTTCAGCTCCGCCTCGCCCCGATCCTCCCCTCCCCTCCTCCTCCGCTCCTTGCCACCGATCTCCGCCCTGCTCCTCCCCGTGCTACAAACGGGTATTAACGATATCAGACGCTCGGCAAGAGCCTGTAGAACAGGTCTGCTCGCGGTCCTTCGCAGCAGAGGAATTTCCTACCCCTTCCACGCAAGGATGGCGTTTCATATCGCTTCGAGCAGCAGTACAAGGAAGGCATAGATGTTGTTTATTCAGTTGGTAACTTATAACTGAATGCGTACAAAAAACTCTTCCTTCGCTCATGCGCTACAATTTTGATTGGAAGCTATGCCCGCTGTACAACCATCAGTTGTTGCCAGGTAACATTTCAACACTTCCCACATTCAACTCGTGTCGCCGTGCGTGCTGTCAGTTGATGCGACAGGAAAGGTGCGGAGCGTGTTTCCGAGCGCGTCAATTGGTATGCTCATACGTAGTTGTCCCGAAATTGTAATTTTATCAGAGTGTTCTTCCACCGTTGGATGGTGAGACATGATGCCGACCCACAGGGGCGGGGTTTTCCCTATCTAGGTATCTCGCACCAGGTGGGAATTGCTCCACCCAGAACAAGCTAGAAGTTCCCGACTGGTTGCTCGGCCCGTGTGTAGTGTTATGTATGAAAATGTGGATGTAAGTACGGGGTGAAGATAGGACAAGGGAGGGGAAGGAGAAATCACCGCCACCTCCCGTTGAAAAGCATACCCTACACTTACAGGACTAATGACCTCAGTAGTTGACGCGCCCGGAATAACTAACAACCAACCAACCAATCTACTACCGTCGACCGGGAGCGGTAGCTCAGTGCATCAACTGATGTCACTGCAGCGTCTCTGACCGGGAGGTCCTAGGTTCGAGTCCTGACAGGGGCAGAATTTTCGACACTAGCTTTTCAGCTAGGTCGAATTCAGTCGCTGTCTGGAGGAGAATTCTAGCGATCGGCTGCTCTGATCGGTAGTTTTCCGTGGTTTCTCCGATCAACACCAGGCGAATGCAGGAGCAATACCCTACCGAAAGGGCCACGGACCGCGCGCGATCTGTCCTTCCCATTCCTTGTCCTATCCTCTCCCCTTACACACACACACTTACACTAACATGCACTACACTACCACATATTCCGGGAGACCGGTCGTGAGCTTAGAGCTTGTCCCGGCTGGTGCGGTGTCCCGCTGGTGGGAGAGTCCTAGTTAGGGGGAGACTCCACTAGCCGACGGTAGGTCGGCGCCGGATCTCGCCATCCAGCGGGGGAAGATCACTGCCATCTCCCGAGAAAAAAACATGCACTACACTAACGGGACTAATGACGAAAGCAGTTGACGCGCCCGGAAACACGAAAAAATCAATCAATCAATCAATCAATCAACCGTCGGACTCGAACCTTAGGCCCTCCCTGTCAGAGGCACTGCACAGTCCGCAGCAATGCCTGTGAGGAGCGAGGCGGAGCGGGAACGGCAGAGCGGACGAGATGCAGTTCCTGGGCAGAGGCGGGTGCAACGGAGGAATGCAGTCCGCGTGAGAAGCAGATAGCATCGCCCGGCGGGCGGCGCGGGCGGCGCGGGCGGTGCAGCGCCGAGAGGAAAATGGCTTCGCTCTCCGCTGCGTGCGATTCGCGCACGCGTGATGCGTGACGCTAACTCGCTCCGGGCACGGAAGCGAATCTAGTTGGGCGGCGAACGCACTCGCCTCCCATCCTCTTCGTGGGCGGCGCCGTCGACGAACTTTCGTCTCTCGTTGCGTGACACGGCCGCGAGTCGCTTGCTAGGAGAGTGTTTAACTTTCGTTGTCCGTAACGCTGGATCACAAGATAAGTGACACAGCCGGTTCTAAAAGTGACACTTCTAAGAAATTGTAATTTTGCTTGGAAACGATTTTATCCTGAGTGGAGACTCACGGTCAAAATCAAATGGTTTACTCTACACACCATTTTCTGAATTATATTTATAAAATTGTTACTACTAAAACATACTCTTTTCTAAACATATTTCTTTACTTCACTCAAAATGAATATTTTTGAGGTATACGACATCTTGTGTTTCGACGATAATACTGCCATCTTGAGTACATCAACAAATAATCCATGCGGTGTGAATGTCTGTCATTGGGTATGTCTGTGTGGTAAATGCTCTCGATACCTCGATGGGAAACGATGTGACTTCCTAGCCTTCGGTGAGAATTATTGATTTTTTTTTTTTGATAAAGCGTAGTGAGATTAACGAATAATGAATGGATTTTAGCGAATACAAATCAACAAAAGATACAGTATTGGACCAAGATCATGCCTGGGGCACATCTTTAAAGTTTATTTACTTCCCTCTCTTTGTTAGCCATCTTTGATAAAAATTGAAAACTATATTGGTAGTACACATGTAGAGACGTCTTCTCTGATACGATCTTGTCTTGCCACCAGTCAGATATTTCTAACAGTTTACCTTCAACTGTTTCTTTCAAACTTTCATGCCTGAGCACAATGCTCAGTTTTAAAGTTTTAAATCCTTGAGCTAGTCATTCATAACCAGTTATGTGTGTTAAGTCGCCTTCCACATAACGGAAACTACTAATACCGCTTTGGTGGGAAACGAAGAACAAGTGAGCATATTATGCGATCGAACGCTTCTTATTTAAGAGGAAGAGAGCAGGTCATATTAACGGGAAGGATTCGGACGTAGCGGCTGTCGCCGCTGATATTTTCTCTGTTCTTGTGTCCAGATGTTTTGAACCCTCACCGTTATATCATTTTGTATCAAATTACCTGTGGTAAAACATAAAATTAGTCGTGAAGATTTCATTTTCTAAGCAGCGTATATTCAATTTCGAACATTCATTTTAAAAACATACATTGCATATTATTTTGAAATGTGTGACTGTTTAACCTCTTAAACATTCAAACAAAAACTGCATGAATGGGATCCGTATGTCCTCCATCATGACAAATGATGGATTTGAAACAGTTGCATTGACAAAAGAAGGTAATTATTTATTAATGTTTCTGGATAACGGTACCATTGTTCCATAGCATATTTTTCAATGACTACTCGACAGAATTGTGTTTATGCATTGACTACCCTCATTTCGGAACATAATTTCTCTCGGATACCAGTATTTAATTTTTTCGTGAGAGACGTGGTTTTTGTAGTATTTCAGTGTTATTTCAAAAAAGAATCGTATTGAGGCCTGAGCTGATTATACTTGCAAATAATGAATCATTAACTTCATTTGTAAAGAAGTTCAATGAGAAATATTTTTAATTGCAGAAATAATCTTTTTACAGGAAAAAATTTAAAGTAAATATAAAATAATCTTTTGTAATGTTAGAAACGTAAGTATTACTACTATCATATTATATAGCATTTTTTGTTATTTTTTAAGTAGACTGTCAACGGAATCGAATCAAGGAAACATATTTCATTGCCTTGAATCATATTTCCTTATCCTTTTCATATATTTCACTGCAAACTTGTGAATGTTAGGTCGCGTAAGTCCTTTATAATTAGTGACAACTCCAATTTGAAGTAGTAGGTAGTAATTTTAATGAATATATAGTAAACCCTCGTTAGCACGAACTCACTTAACACGAATTTTGCCGATACTCGAACAAAACTTCGTCCGCGGCAAGAGATTATGGCAATACGGACATTTGTAAAATTTGGATAACACGAATTTTTAAAACACGAACTCCGTTTATTTCGGCCCCTCGGAACTTGTGTTAATGAAGGTTTACTGTATTAACGTCTGTTATCTTCTTTATTTTATTGCAATAGTTTTTTTTATCTTAAGTGGGTCTTTTTATTGAGGTAAAAAAACAACATTGCAATGGTAGGAAGTAATCTCTATTTGCCGAGTGACTGCCGTGCGTTGACGAGGGCCGCGTGCCTGCCGTGTGTTGCAGAGCCATGAAGTGGATGCTGTTGGCGGCGCTGTGCTGCCTGGCAGCGGCTGCCCTCGCCTCGCCCATCGCCGCCCCGCGCGCCGCCCCCGCCGCCGTCGCCGCCGCCCCCAGGGCGCTGGCGCGCCAAGCGGACGGGTCCGCGCCGGTTGTGGCCGGCGGTGGAGGCGGAGGCGGCTCCGACGACGATGACGATGACGACGACGACGATGACGACGACGACCTGGGAGGCATCACCGACATCGTCGACGACGACGACGATGACGACGATGACGACGACGATGATGACGATGACGACGACGACGATGACGACGACGACGATTTTGAGAGGTTCTTCGAGGACATCTTGGGAGGTGCGTAGGCGGACCGCTCGGCGGTGGTCCGGATGGTTGGCGCATGTGGTGTCTGTCGACCACGGTTGCATGAGGACCAAGAAACTTCCACAAACGCCTTCCAAGGACCGACTACTTCATGCATACAGCCGCGAATATTTAAAAGCATGAAATCTGCTGGTGTTATATTTTATGTAGAAAATGAATATTTATACTTCACTTCTGACCTATAATATACAACACTCAGTAATATATACTGAATGAGCCTCTAGCCTTTATTGTTACTAACAACTTTCGTCCTAACACCCACAGCTCGGGAATATCCTCTCCTGTGCATGTAAAAGGGGTAAGTTAGTTTTTAGGAAAATGTTGCATGAATACTAATAATATAATTAGTCAAGTGCTTAATGTTTATAATAATGCAAAAATGTGTTGCTTGTGTTATAATTTTGTATTAATCTCTAACGCAATAGTTTAAATAATAATATAATTCAATACGTTTCATTTCATATACTATCATAGTGTATTTTTTTAAATTGTTTTTTTGCCAGTTTTATTTTGTGAATGTGAATCAATTCTCCAGAGACTTTAATTTGGTTCATATCACAATTTTGTAAGTTTTCTGTTCTGCATCACAGAATATCCCTCTTAATTTTTTGAGTTGATTTTGATTGATTTAATGAAGATGACACTCACTCTAATAGGTTCTTCTTATGAGAGCACATGATCAGCAGACTTCGGATATTTAAGCTCTAAAAATCTCCTACCTTAGACTCCTAAAATATTCTCTGAAAGGGATAGAATAAGGACAAACAATTTTCGAATTAGGCAATAATAACTTTTTCAGATTTATTTAAAACTGTTTAATTTGAAACATGAAAATAAAATATTAAATGGAATACGGATACAAATTGAAATACTAAAACCTTTTTTTCACTTAGGATCGTTTTAGACTACCTAGAAAATTATCTTTTTTTTCATTGGTGAAAAATACATATTTTAAAGTTGGAATAATAGACTGCACATTATTTATTCTCTCTCTCTCTCTCTCTCTCTCTCTCTCTCTCTCTCTCTCTCTCTCTCTCTCTCTCTTTCATTTAATGCAGAGCACAGCCAGAAAAAGTTGTAAATTTTTATTTAATAGAAATTTCATATTCAATCAGGTTTTTGGGCAAGGAACGCTTTTGAGAGTATTCCTCACAGATTGCATTGATGATGAATTTGTAAGATTTTGCAGGATGAAGAGACAATTTTCGACTCTGCGATTGTGGTTTCTTGATACCGTATTGTCATGAAAGAGGTTCCCAATGAATTGCTATCGTGTGCAAGATGATGGTAAAATTTAAAAAATCGTAAAAATCCGAGGTTTGTTGATCAGAATCAGAACCAATCAGAATCAATTAAAATCATAATCAATCTGAATCAGAATCAATTAGCATCAGAAACAATGAGAATGAGAGATGTGTTGATGAGTGCCCTGACCGCGCCCTGCGGTGCGCCCTGTCCGTTCGCAGACGACGACGACGATGACGACGAGGACGACGAGGACGCCGCGCCGGCGGCGCCCGCGCCCGTGGCCGCCGCGCCGCCGCCCGCCGCCTCCCCCGCCGCCCCGGCCGCGCCCGTGGCCGCCGCCGTCGCCCCGTCCGCCGCGGGCGGCGACGGCGCCAGCGCCGACTACACCGCCCCCGGTGAGCAAGCCGCGGACTCGGCGCCCGTGTACGACGACGAGGGCGCAGAGGACCAGCCGGGCGAGGGCCTCTCGAGCGAGTACTCGGCGCCGGCGGACGCTGGCGGCTTCGAGCACTCGGCCCGGCCCGACCAGCCCGCGGCCGTCGCGGCCGCCCCCGCCGTCCCCGCCGCCGCCCAGGACGACGACGACGATGACGACGACGACGATGACGACGACGGGGTGGGGGAGCTGGGGGACGACGTTAGTGAATACGTGGATGAGGACGATGATGACGACGATGATGATGATGACGATGACGATGATGATGACGAGCTCGACGATATTGACTCTGAAGAGAGTAAGAGATCACGTGAGTCCTCCAATCTTAAACATATTCTATGACGCTGAGGAAGTGAGAATCGGAACTAAGATCGTAGAAAGACTTTTTTATTTATTTTAATTTATTTTAAAATATTACTTAAAAGTGAGCAAATGAGAGCGAGGATGAAGTGCTAAACATGCAAACTTTACAATTGCCGTCTTTCGTAGAGTGGGAGAGAATTGAAAACTAGAGTGTCGTTTGCACTCTTTTTAAGACTGCAGTGTAAATCTCGATAATTTGGTAGTGAGATCTTGGATAAGTCGATTTCAACATGAATTTATAATGTTCATGCGTTTGCACTATTCCTTGATGGAATTGTAGCTGTAAAGTCATGTGCGAGGGAATCAAATTCCCTGAATGCCCCAAATTGTAATCATGTCGACTTATCGGAGTTCTCAATATTTGCGCACGTGAAGTAGGATGAAAGAAATAAATTTGTAATTATTCATTTTTAAATATTGCTCCGCTTTACTCGCACAAGTATTCTCTTCAGCTGTTTCATTTATTATTAACGGTCTTCATGACCGTACGTCTACTCTACAAATTTAAGAAATTAATTTAAAGATTCTTACTGTAAGTTCATTCTTGTAAGTTGGTGAGAGAGTGTTTTGCATAAATTCTTGTAACTATTGACCAAAGTATCATGTTCTTCTTAACTTCTGTGCTTTTAAATCAAGACATAGAACACTTCGCTAGATTATAATACGTAGACCATCGGTAAATGTCACGTTGGAAACCTGTGACACTGAACAGTCGAATGTTAAACTCAGGGATCAAGCCAGTCTGTAAGTGGAATGTCTTGCAACACTATGTACAACTTTTACTATGTCTTTAATTTGGAATTAATATACGAATGATTGTGTTTTAAAATTGTGTTTTCTTGATTTCAATTATCCATCTCTCAATTTGGAGCCACAAACCAGTCACTCACACGGCGTGACATCTACTAGTATTAACAATTTATGAATTAACTTCATTAAAATTTTCCAGTGCTGGATGGAAACTGGATAACACAGCTTCAATATGGAACGAGTTTCCGCCGCTTGTGTTCATAGCGATTGCTTGGTAGCTATATAATACGTCTTGCGCACAGCACAACTTAAAACATCGCTTGTGAACATTTCTCTTGCATTTAGAACTGTTTTCGCGACTTATTTGCATGTTTTAGATGTGCTTTGCAAAGTTCAGTTTAACAGTAGTAGAGCTTCCTCTAAGGATATAACAGCTTAAAATAATTTCTATCAAACTTTTAAATAACAAAGTGAATAATTGACTCTCATTTTGTGAATATAAAAAACGAATTTACGCTGAATAAACGAATCTAATACTGACCTGATAAAATATCAAATTAACCAAACTCCAATAAAAAAAGATCCAATAAAGTTTGATAGAAATACATAATAACGCATAATACAGCCTTGCAGGCGCTAATAACTCTGCTTAAACAAATGTGGTTGGTCTTCGTGATCTCTGTTCACAATTTAGCTTAATTCACAAATTCTCTGACTCCGAATCAGGAAGCCAGGATGAACTGATTACAAAGCATTCGCTTACTTTTTTCTGTGGTAACCATTCCAAATTCTATTCATTTCTCCCCTCAACTCTCGCTGGTCAACTTTGCCGATGCCCGGCTGAAGGATTTCCAAGTGAGTTTGGCAGATGTAAAACTCGAATGGAGGTCATGAGATCGTGTGAAGTGGACCAGGATGAGCTTAAATTGCCGGTGAGGCATTTCAAGTTCGAGAACCAGTTAATAATACGGAATTACGTGGTCCCCCGAAGACCGCTGGAGGTTACAAGTCGAGCGTCGAAAGCTCCTGGCTTCCTGAACGTAGGAAGAGTCTGACGGTGCCTTTGAATGTTTCACGATCATACAATGATATACACGATTATGTTGACCAAGTAGTCAAATGGAAGTGGATCGTATTACGTTTTGCTTCTGTTGAAAGTTTCTTCTAGTTCTGCTGCTGATGGAATGTTCATAAGGCATCGTACACTAGCATGTGGACGTGACCAGACAAACGAGACGAGTGGACTGACGTGCTGACTGCAAGGGCTGCCCTGCAAAGGCGAGCTAATTTTAAACCGCTTCCTTGGCCCCACACGCCGACGGTCACTTGTTCACCAATCCAAAGGAAGCCGTACTCGAGATTTGATCGAGGAATAGAACTTACGTCAATAGTGTTTGTAAAGAAAGTTGTAATGAAGTAATGTCAATAGTGTTCGTAAAGTAAGTTCAGGCAGTATTCTGCGCCAAAGTACGTACTTCGTCATTCACCACTTTGCCAGCAATGCTTTGCTCAAAATACAAACTATTCCTGGCTTTCTTTCTCGAGTACGGTTTCTCAGCATTCAAATGATGAACAGTGTTTCAAATCACCAAACAAGCGGGCACTGCGTTTAACTTTTTCCCTTTCCACTCCACGCACTCACCCAAAAATCCTTTACCTTCATTGGGAGCGGTGAGCTGACATGGAAATTTTCATTAAGATTAAACAAAAATTCAAAAAATTAAATCTATTCTTTTGCAATAGATGCTGTTTATATACAACGCGTTATGGATACCTGCGAGTTCCTTACACACAAAAATCTGCAGAAACAGAAACACTGCACACGAAGATGGGGTTAAAGAACGTTATACTTGTTTTGAAACACTTTACCTACTAATATCCGTGGAAATGTTCCAACAAATATACCACAGCCAATCCAGTACCTTCAAAAACCTTCCAATTCCAAGCCCAAAATGTCATTTTATTCCGATTCAATGTTTGTCATCACATCTAAAAAAAACTCTTTTATTAGTATGTAGTCAAGCATACAGGAACAAATCTTTGAAATCATGAAAGAAAGAATTTTATAAAAATTAACAACTTAATCATTTCAGTTTCTTAAAATATCCTAGGGACATTTTTGACACATCCAATGTTGAAGTATGCAAAATATTTTTAATCACAGTCACTTTCTTCATATTATCGGCAATTAATTTAATACTGAAGGAATAAACATTCTTTGAAAATGTGTAACTGAACTCTTCATCAAACATGAATGTACATCATTTAATACATAACACATTACATTCTTCTGTCTCACACATGTTCCCGTGAATTTTTGTGTACTTTTTTTCTTCCCGCGTGACAATTATAATGTTGGCATTTGAGTTCGGGTCCTAATGAATGATGTTTGTGCTAATGAATTATGTTTAAAAATGTAGTACGCTAAAGTGATAAATTAATTGACAGTATATTTATATTGTACGTAGTTCGTTTAATGCAGGAAACAAGTGTATATCTTTAGTGATGACTGTGGTGACGTATTTTATTTAACATTGGGTAACTTTCAGTTATTCTAAATAAAATCGTTTCACGTATTAAGTTTATGTTTTGATCTAAATTGAATGACTTTGGTAATTAATTTTTATTTAGATGTTACTCAAGAAAGTATTGAAAACACACGGTTTATATTAGTTTTATAAATGTTTTTAAAAGTTTGATATAAATGTTTTTAAAGATATAGATTTTCAGTTTTCGTGAGATCAAGAATATATCCTTGATACCAGCAAAAGTATGAGAGATCCTGGCTGCGTCAACGAGACTACTGGATAGATGGCCGAAATCATCGCAGCTGCAGAACATCTCACTGAATCTTCCGGGTCCAGAATGACTCTAACGTGTTTTCTGTCAGTTAAGTCGTCGATAAGTGGTGGTGCTCAGGCATTGAGCTATGCCTTAAGCAGAGCTTCGAAGATCACAAATTAAAGGTGGTGACTTACTTGTAAAAACACAAGTAAGTCACCACCTTAATTTGCTCTCGCTAGCGTCTGATGCCTACGATGCGCTGTATAAGCGCCCTCAAAATCAATAACCGGAGCGAACGATATTGCAAGTTTCATAGCACGAAAAGAAGGAAAATATTTGTAAATATATTTAGACTGCCAGAATTGTGAAAACGTCATGTTTAGTGTGAGATACCATTCTGTTTTCAAGTTGAAAAGAAGCATATTCACTCCTGGTGATGTTGATTAACGCTGTTCGTAAAAAGAGGTGTGTGAGATCACCCGATGTTTATTTCACTTTCTCTGGTTGTAACAATGAATGCACGGAATTCATTACAAACGCATTGTAGGGATAGTGATAATTCAGATCGTTACACGTATATATAGGTAAATGGGTGCTGTTTGACAAAAAATATGATCCAATTTGATAAGTCAAATTTGACTCGTTTCGTGCTCGCATTTCCAACTCAACAGTCCAAGTCAAGTCAAATTTACAACGCATTTTACATCAAAATTCCGATACAATTCACTTGAGTCGCGAAACTATTACTAAAGCATTTGTACTTTTTTTTAGAGGTCGCATTATCTACGAGCTCATTAGCAATCACTATTGATTTAACGTTGGGGGTCAAATCTATAAACTGAATGAAGTGATAAGGTGATGAAGAAGGGTGAAAGGACGAACACAAATACAACCATCCCCGAGGCGGGATTGCATCCCGCGATCCTTCGGTCCGAGATCGCTATGACACTACTGCCTTAGCGATCTCGGTCACTCGCAACGGCTATTTGTACTTATTGTGATAAAAACGGAATGAAATAAACTCACCTTCACCTATCACATTGGATTAGAAATAACTTTGTTTGCAGTCGTCTCGAAAACTGCTAACTCGTCACTTTCTACTAACAGTTTAATAATATTTGAGTGATTTTACATAAGAAGCATTTAAATGTTACAACTGAGAATCACCACCATTCACACCGGTTGTGTACGTATTCGACACGCGTTCCATTTATCCATATGCTTTAGCGGTTTGTCGAAAAGATGCTCGCGGCAGGGCCGGGGATGTGAGACGGGGTGGGGGGAGGTAAGGTGAGGTGTGCTGGTGAGGCGGGGCGTCCCGTGGGTGCGTTCGGAATGCGTGTCGCTGCCTGCCCGCGAGAGGGGGACAGAGGACCGCCCGCTGTGTCAACGGGTTCCAAGAGGCCTCTTTATTTTTTTTTTTTTTTGTTTTTTCGTCGCGTTCTTGTCGCTCTTCACGTGCTTCAGCTCTGGGATACATGGCACTTTTGAACGCAAGGCTACAGGGAATGTACGAGGTTTGATTTAAAATCCATAGTATGGTATACTTAAGTTTAGAGTAGATACAGATGAAAATTTAATGTAATAAAAATTTTATGTTAATTGTTTAGATTGGATTCAACATTTCTTTGGAGGAAAGAGGACAACTACTACTACTACTCGAGTAGGATAGTATGTGAGAGGATAGTAAGATAGTATGTCAATGACAACAATTTTAACTGTTCTTGACAAAGAATGAATACATTAGGTATTTTATTTCATTAATAAAACGATTGTTTCAAATCTGTTTATGAATGAAAGCAAAAGTACTTCAGGGTATTGTAAGCATATTGTAAAAAATGTCTCGTTAGTTGCTAAGACATGATTCGACAAGTTTGGTCGGTAAGATATCAGTGAATTTTGTGGAAATGGTGACATTTCGGAATGTTTAATAATGTATTTGATCAATCATCTATTTTCTACAAGATTTTACAAGCGCCACGCCAATATTTTAATCGCCACTTCGTTACAGAGTTTAGTACTGGGAATCGCGAACATTCAAGAACGTTTTCACGAATATGTTGAGGAAAACGCATTATTTAGTTTGCAAAAAACATTAATAGTGGGGGTTTCAATTAGATTGAACATTATTTTCTCAAATATTGATGTTTTCTTCTTAGGAAAGGCGATCCCTTTTTTAAACTAGAATCTTAAACTGTTGTGTGTAGGGAAGTGATTATGATTTTCGGTTGTCACCATTCACAGATCGTAGATCTATATAGTAAACCGCTATCATTTGGTCCTACTGTCTGCTCTTTGAACCTCGCACGCTGGCTCGGCGAGCGCAAGTAGAAGCAGCGCGGATGTTAGCGACCAGCGCCGCGTGGTCTAGAAACGGAGGGCCCGGGTTCCTCTGGAGGCCGAACACGTCCGTCCAGCGGCGGCCCGGCCGGTCCCCGCCGCGTCCCCTCCTCCGTCCTCCGTCCTCGGCCTCGGCGGCGGCGGCGGCGGCGGCTCCTCCACGGCCGGCCTACATCGCCCGGCCGCGTCAGTCGGCCAACGGTACCCGGGACATCCGGGCGGCGGCGCCGGCGGAGGAGGAGGCAGAGGCGCGCGCGAGAATCGAGAGCAGGCCGCCGCCACCGCCGCCGCCGCCGCCGCCGCCGCCTCGCGCGCGCTGGAGGAATGTGTGTCAGCCGGAGGAGGGAGGGTGCGGTGGCGTGTCCGGCTGCCCGCGCGCCCGCCCGCCCGCCCGCCCGATGTTTACCGAGAAGCAGCCGGAATCGCCGCGGCCGCCGTGGGAAGAGCCGTTGCCGACGCCCGTCCAGAAGCCGCTCATCGCCGACGCGCCGCGCCGCGGCGGGGCCCGCGCCTCCGCCCAGAGCCTTTCAACTCCCTTTTAACGTGGTGGAGACCATTACTGTGGCGCGCTCTCCTCTATCACCTTCTTATAGCAACTAAAATACGAACTGCTGACATCGATACTTCAAACGTGCGTGGCTGCTGCGTAGGTTTACGAGACACAAGCTGGCGCATAAAGTTACAATATATATATATATATATATATATATATATATATATATATATATATATATATATATACAATTGTGAATAATTGAACATTTAGAAAACACTTGTCATGTTTCTCACAAATTAGCCATTTTTTATGCGAGATAGTTGGCGAGTCTAACCTGCAGCTGGACTCCTGTGCGAGCTTTGTCTCCGGTTTTGATGGAGAGTTGCGAGGCCCCGGAGCCGAGCCGGAGACGCCGCCGCGCGCCCCACTTTGCTGTTGCCGGAAGACGCCACGAGGGGCCGCGCGGGAAGGGCGGGGCTGCGGTCCTGGGTTCGGCTGCGCCCACAGGACTTTCCCGTGCGTGCTGTGGTGGCGGATGTTCGTTGCGGTGGCTTCGATTTCGCGCCGTGTGATCGGAAACGAGCTTCGATTTAGCGGGAGAGGAAGCCGGTAATTGCGGGGTGGGAAATTATCTGAGCTACAAAATCGTTTTCTTTAGTTTTGTTTTCTAACCGGTTTGTCTTCTTATTTCTGGAAATAAATGATTCGTATATATAAAAAACAATTGACATGGAATTACATTTCCCAAATAAAAGAAAAAGTGTTCAGTTATAAAAAAATTACAGACATATTATCAAAATCAGATAATGTTTTAAAAATCAACTATGGAAACAGGTTTATTTTTGGGTATTGACTTTATTATCTTTGTTTTCGTTGTTACTTACTTGCATGAACAAGTATTTTTTTGTTTTTTCCTACAACAGCAATGTTTTTTACAAATTCAAAATATAGTTGATATGCGATTCTGACAGAAAGATAAAATAAATAACAATTCAACATCACATTATCCATTAATTGATACTTTCGAAATAATAGTTTCTAAACATGAATTTTCATGCCACGATAACTGAAATTCTCAATTTTCATTAGTTGACAAAATAGAGCGATTTAAAATGCTGTATGAAATGAATTTCTCACATTTACAAAACTTCGATTGTTTCAGTTCACATTTGAGAATGAGATTAACATACGAATTAAATTCTAATTTTCTTCCTTTCTACGTGTCCAAAACAACCTTACAACGTACGTAATAAAGCGAGAATCACTCGAGGCATAAAATCTCAAGGCATTTGAACTAATGGAAAAAAGGTGAAGATAAATTTTGCTTAATCAGAAGATTCAGAAGTACGGGTTTAGGTGTAAAGAAAAACCATCCCATAAAAGCAATAGATTTAGACGCATTCACTAAAATATTTGTGTTGATGCCTACGATCGAAATACGACAGCAGTCATTGCTCGCTTTTGTTCTTTTATCAGCAAATAAATCGTATTTATTTTCAGGTTATAAAATGGGTTTACACAATTTCAATTATCTTGAAGTGTACTATCTATTCTTCCCCCTGCAAATTCATATAGATTTTTTTTCTAATTCATATGATTAAAATTACTTTTAAAACGATTTTTATCGCAAATTTAATGTAATTTACCGTATAATGACCTATAAGAGTTGCGAATTATGACTTTCTATAGGCTGAGTAGTCGGAAGGGGGCCGGATTCGATCGATCGAGGTTGAAGATCGATGTCCACCCTTGCACGGAGGTTGTTTTTCTTGGGGCGTCGCCCGGAGTCGGGGCTTTACTGAGTCCACCAGAAGGCGTGAGCTATGACATTCAGTCGCTTGAAGTCTTTGGCCTTTGTGTAGTCATTTTAGGTCAGCGAAGGGTTTTTTCGACGGATTCGAAAACAGTTGAGTATCGTCTAAAACCGCATCCGCAAAATATTTTTCCTCCAGCCACGTGCTTAAGCGCTAGCTCATTCTGCTTTACGGTCAGCACAGTGTGTGCATTTAGTTTAGGATAGTTTTCACAAGTGATTTAGTTTGTTGCGATATTGTCACTAAAAAGAATATTGTAAGAGCTGGTACAAATCAAATATCTTAAAAAGAAATATTTAAATGCACTTTTCTTGAAATCAGTTAATATGAATTGATTTCATATGGACATTCACCGAGTAGTGAATACGTCAGTCAAAAGAATAATTAATAGGGAGTTTCACAGCCCGAACAAAAGGTTTGCTAAATGTCACGAAAAGAAAGCGTATCATTTCGATATGTTACTTTCCTTCCTCACCCGCTATTTGATTTGGCAGGAATGAGTCTCGATATACTACTGATTACATTACTACATGAATCGTTCTGGGTTTGAATACCTCGGAGCCTCGCCTCCAGAGTAGAAGTGTCAGTTCTTACCTATATAAACGGATTTAAGATATTCTGTCATTTTTCACATTAACTGGACGATCACAACCGCACACATCAGCCGTTTTAAAATGAAAGCATTTGTTCACAAAGTATACAATTTACGTTGTTACAGAGCAGTATAATTTTTTCATTACTAGAATAGTGCAAAAATATTATTTTTTAAACAACCAATTTCGCGCATTATACGTAGGGATGAGGTTAAACTAAACAGTAAAATACAAATTAAAATGATTCTTTTTCATTAAACAGTTTGACCGATTACATCACATTTCAAGAAAAACCATCACTACTAATCTCGAAATTCTCTTTTCCAAAGCCAGTTTTGCCCGATTATTGAGTTTTCAAAAAACAGTTACGGCCGGGGTAAAACGCAACCGAAAACGGTGAACGAAAAGAAAGCGAAGCAGTTTTCGGTTACGACCGGCAGGTAATCCCGATCCCTTCCCCGCGTCCGCCAGACGGCGTGCGCTGTGGACCGCCGCCGTCCTGTCGCCGTCGCGTCTTGGTGTCACGCGTAACGGACCGCGGCGGTCGCGGCCACGGCGGCGGCGGTGGCGGCGGCGGAAGTGACAGTTATAAGTGCGGCCCCAGGCCGGCAATTGGCCGGTGTCAAGCGACAATTAGAACGACATCCGCCGCCGCCGCCATCGCCGACGCCGTGCACCGTAAAAAGCGGCCACGAGCTCCGACGGAGAATCGCTTCCGCCACCGACAGGAAGATGTGGCAATTTCGAGCTCCCATCCTCTTTGGCGCTTTTCCTCCTCCCAACGTTTGTCTATACGCGATTTACGTATTTTCGTGGACCTTTATATTTGGGTAATTTTATATCCGTATCCCTCCCTGTATACGAGGTATATTTGAGGATCTTTTGATACATGCAATTGTTAAAAAACTAGTGGTGATACAACAGCTCGTACATTCTCGCGTTATTTGTAACTTTTGCAATTTTCGAAAATTCAGAGTTTAATGGAAATGAGACCTGCGCCTGATTTTTAAGTATCAGTTGCTCTATCTGCGAGAAAATAAATTAAATAAAAGGTTTCCTGCAATTTTTGAAAAAAATAAAATTGTAAATTGCTTTTGCTTCAAGCAAAACTTATTTGTTTTCCAAAGAATTGTACATGTGCTTGTTTAAAGATCTAAATTTATAAACACATTTTACTAACGAAAAATCTCTATCATCAATTTTCTACTTTTGCAGTATTAATATTTTTTTGGAATTTTCGATAAAATGAGAGATGGCCGACAACTGGATCTGTGCTTTTTTAGCGTCCTTTGCTCTATCCCATGAAAAAATTAAAGAAGAAAATTGGTCATTTTTGAGAAAATAATTGATTAAAAGTTGCCTACCTTTGTCGATACCACGATCCTATAATACTACAATATTAGTCGAAAAATCTCCTCGGCAGCGAGAAAGTAAAATCAATCACATTCTGTGAATGTACTTAATAAGAAGCATTTACACCGCAAAACAAATATTTAAAATTTTCTGAGCCACCAGAAGAGCAAAATTATGAAAATTAAAAAACCCCAAGAATGGCGACGTTAAATATTGTCTTTTTGCGAGTATCGTATTCATTATTGAACTGCCAAATTTCGTTTCGATCGTATTTAATCAAAGTAAACAATAAGAAACCAAAGCAGGCTATGTGGATTAAAAGGGAGTATGTAAAGAAAAGTATGCCTCAAATCGTTTGAAAATATAAAAATCACTATTGGTTCAAAGATCAAAACACATTTTATTCTGCCAGTTTTGGTCGATAATTGTTCTTCCAGTTAATAAAAATAAAAAAAAAATTAACTTTCTGTCAAAGATTCATATCTTCTAGATGTAGCTTTTACTTCATGGTCGTTTTCCTTCCTTTCGTCTTTTTCAATTCGTGATTAACATATTCAGATTTTCATTTCCCTCTTCACTACGTTTTATTCTTGAGGGGTATCACAGCTAATGCTGCATTCTGTATCCCTGACACCTGTCTGAGACTATCTACATACATCAATGGCGATAATCGATATGTGCCTAACGGATCAGCCAAACGCCTGACCATAAGAAGGGGAAAGGGGACAAGAGGAAGAAAGGATCACGCGCGGTCTATGGCTCATTGTTTAAGTTATTCTAGTCGAGTATCCGCCTAGAAACGATCATAGGAATCGACGAACAATACCAATAAGATTCAAAGGCCTGAATAATTCTCATCCATGTAGGAATAGCCTTTGGCCAAGCTACATAATAGGTGTCAAAAGTCATTCAATTCGAACTAAGGTCCTTGACAAAGCTTTAAATGCGAGCTTGAAACTACATTCTATACTTTACTCTTCAATTCAAGTCGTTTTAGATTTGAAGGGCTTCGTGCAGTTACGAAATATGTCAGGTCAGTCACAGAAAGCTTCCGGTTATTCGAAAATATTAAAATTTCGATTATTGTGAATGTTGTTACCATGCTTGTGTGAGACACACTCAGACCAAAATCGAGATAGTAACATGTACGAATAGCGGAAGGCTTGCTGTGACTAACGTGGCGTATCTTGTTACTTCCCCAAGCCCTTCATCTGTTGAAATAACACGGATACTTCTTAATTTTTTTCAAAGTCTGAGAGAATGTTCTTTTTTTGAGCTTTTTTGACTGTCATTACAATTCTGTTTGACATTTACTGTTATGTATTTTTATAGACAGTCAAACAAGAAGACCTTTTTAAAACACGCTTATTAATCATTTATTACCTTAATTGTTTTTCATTACACACATAAAGTCAGTATAACGTTTCGAAGATTCTATTCTTCGTCTTCAGGTACATCAATTTCATAACAGGTTTGTTTAGTGGAGTCATCAGTACTGAAATACAAACAAATCAATTGAATTTGGTTGGATTAAAATTAACTTACATTAAATTCCTTAAAATACTTTAAAATAAAAGTTCAGCATTCAGAATAGGAGAGCAGAGGCCTTCCTTTTGAGAAGAGCATTAAAACAAATGTGAAATCTTCTAAAAAGGTAGGCCTCTTCTTTCCTAATCGGAGTGCTGAACTTGAGAAAACATTTATTTTAAGGAATTTAATGTTATGTAATTTTAATTCGAACTGAAATGAAATGATTTTATTGTATTTTAGTGTTGATGATTCCACTAAACAAACACGTTAATATGAAATTTTAGTATCTGAAGATAGAGATTAGAATCTCAGAAACGTACTGACTTTATGTGTATAATAAAAACCAGTAACGACATTAAATGTTTAATATGTGTGTGTTTTAAAATGATATCCATGTTTGATTGTCTATAAAAATACGAAACAGTAAATGGCATCCTCATATAATACACTATATTAGATAAAGCTGTCAAAGGTGCCGTGCCTGCGACTCGTTGCCGTGTTCTTGTTTGAAACGCGCGGAGAATTTACGAGAGACAACCGTTGCCAAACGCCTTGAGGTCTTGAAGAGCCGGCTCAGCTGGAGGGAAGGAGACCGAGGAAGAAAGATTGGTGTGGTGGCGGGGGAGTGGGGAAGTCCATTCAGGACTCGGTCATTCATCACCTTGGGGAGCGAAGTTAACGGTGAATGGGGAGGTGATGCTCCAAGAATCACTGACGTACAGGACAATGCATCTGCTTTTCACACGCGGATCTCGGCAAGCGCTGTGTAATAAAGTCTTTCACTGGGGTATCAGAAAAGGTTACGTTGTATGAAAGAGAACGTGATCTATTAAGAGATTGTTCATTGTGGCTAGATGTATGGATTTAAGAGATTATCTTGATAAATGTCGTTGTGGCGATTTTAAATATTTGATTTCGTTCTTCATCAATTACTTTTCTCAATCGTGTTTTTAAGTTTGGCTCAAAAGACGTCGCTCTCCATTATGATTGTCCTTGAACACTCTTCTGCTTTTAACTTTTTCTCTCCGTTTTCTTGTTCTTCATCTAATGATAGCACCGCACCACTTCTTCCTATTAGTTGTTTCTTTTGTAGCGCCAGTTTATAAAAAATCGATGACGATAATTATCGTCTTTTTCCTTGGGACCGGAGTTTTTTAGACTAGTTTAAAGGATTTTCGGATTTTTGTTTGGAAGAGCAACGAACTAGTAAATCATTAGTACCCGTACGCGCCACGGGCGTGATTTGATGCTTGTGCTCCTCGACTCAGAGGCTCTCGAGAATGGAAGTCACCTTTGGTGCGTAAACATCTTTATAACACCATTGATACATAAATAACTACTGTACACTCGCTTTTAAAGTTGCATTTTACAGACTTTGTACACTTTACAGGCATTTTACTAACTTAGATAGCTGAATTAATTACGTAGGTAACGTAAGTACTTGTTACCTTGTAAAAGTAACTGTGGAATACATTTTTTCTCTACTTGACATTACTTATTGACATGCATCTGCAAGGGCAAATGCATTCGTAAAGTACCAATACCTCTTCTGTAATAATTTGTTCTTTCTCAACGACAAAATCCCGGGAACCCGATCGTGTCGTTTACTTTTTGAGCACAGGGTTTCGAGTCGTAAGACGTTGCAACTTTACAGAAAAAATCTGCATGGTCAAAAGCATTCCTTTCCATTAGTGGAAAGTATCAATGCTTCTTCTGAAATAGTTTGCTCTTTCTCAACGAGAAATTAACCGGGCACTCGAACGGTGTCGCTCGGTTTTTGAACATCGAGCGCCGAGTCCTAAGAAGTTGCAACATTTCAAAAAAAGAAAAGAAAAGAAAGGGAAAAAAAGAAAAAAGAAAAAAAAAAGGAATACAAATGAAAGAAAAAAGATAGAAAAAAGAAAAAAGGGGGAAAAAAGGGAAAAAAATAAAAAAGAAAAACCGAACTCGCGCACCTTACGCTAATCCCCGAGCAAGCGTTCATCGTCTGGCAGTCTGAGAGCACCGATCTCCGGGAGGGAAGGCAAGGCTGGGCAGGGCAAGGCCGCGACGCCGCACCTCTTCCGGCGCGGTTTCACCTGGCGGCGGCGACGGCGGCGGCGGCGGCGACGGCGGAGGCGGCGCGTGCGGCCGGGAATCGAGGCCACCTCCTCACCAGAGGTCACGGTCATCGGCCCCGCGACCTCGCCCCGCCCTACCCCGCCTCGCCCCGCGACCGGCACACTTAGCCTGCGACACCCGACGCCCTCAGCCCTCGCGGCTGGATAAAGTCTCCGCGCGCGCATTCCTTGGTCCCGGCCACGAAAACGTCCAACGACGGGACCGGCTGAAGTAGCTCAGTGACAACCATCATGCGGGTTAGATGGTATAACGGTTAGCGTTTTCGGGCTGTTATACCCAAGTTTGTGGGTTCAAACCCGATCGAAGCTATGGATTTTTAAGGGCAAAAAAATCTTTCGTACGCCTTCCTTCGGAGGGGAAGTAAATCCGGCTGTCCCTTGTAGTAGATTTTCTTCATGTAAAATATCCTCAAGCCTAAATGAAGTCTCTGGGCTAAATTCAAGATCACCTGTTTCGTCGCCCGAAGATGATACCTTCTTTCTCCGCTAGATGATGAAAGGTGCTTAGCGAAATTTGCGTGGTCAGACGAAAAAGTCCGAGTATCGTCACATAAAATAAAACATTAACTAACTAACCGTTTTCGCTGCAGAACCTCTGACCGCTAGTTCCTGGGATTGATTGATTGCTAGTGAATCCGAGCGCGTCAACTGCTGTCATTAGTCCCTTAAGTGTAGGGGATGGTTTTTTGCCCAGGAGATGGCGGTGATCTTGTCCCAGTGGATTGCAAAATCCGGCGTCGACCTACCGTCAGCTAGCGGGGATTTTCCCAACCAGGTATCTCCCACTAGCGAGGCACCGCCCCAGGCGGGACAAGCTCTAAGCACCTGACCGTTCACCCGGCACGTGTGGTAAAGTAGTGCATGTTAATATAAGGGTGTTTAAGGGGCGAGGATAGGACAAGGAGATCGTGCATGGTGCGTGACCCGTTTAGTGGGGAACAGCTCCTAGCAGCCAAACTAGTGTCGAAAATCCTGCCACCGTCGGGACTCGAACCCCAGGACCTCCCGGCCAGAGGCACTGCCGTGACATCGGTTGATGCCCTGAGCCACCTCTTCCGGTCTATGTTCTGAGGTTCGAGTCCCGACGGTGGCGGATTTTCAACACTAGCTAGCTAGATGACCAGGAATCGAATACTCAGATTTAGCCGCAGTCTCCACGAGTATTCAAGGGATCAATATCAAGCGAATGCTGGAGCAGAACAAACGGACAACGGACCGTCCCTTTCTACTCATTGCCCCGTCCTCTCCACTTACACACATACTTACATGAACATGCACTACACTACCACACATCTCGGAAGACCAGGCGGGAATTAAGAGCTTGACCCGGCTGGGAGCGGTGCCTCGCTCTGTGAGATACATAGGGATGCCCCTTCCCCTAAGCCGACGCGCAGACTAGTGCCGGACCTCACATTCAAAGGGGGAAAGACCATAGTCACTATAACACCCCCTAGACGTGCGGGACTGTCGGCCTTAGTTGTTGACGCACGTGGAAATACTAAATAACAATTAGTGAATCTAACGAGGTGAATTCATGGTTGGGTCATACCGAATGAAAATATGAGGCTCAGCGAGAAGGAAGTTCTTAATGCCGAGTTCACGTACAGGTATTCGAAGTGCACAAATGCCCCACGTTTCGAAGACGAGAGCCTCTCATAATTTCCGCCTAAAACATGAGTCGGCGTAACGAATGTCCTAGGTAAGAGATAGATATTCGTGGGGCACAGTGGCCAGGCGCTCCACATTGTCGCGCGAATATCAGTTACGGTGAGGATTTTTAACAACCGAAAAAAGAACTTGTAGTTTGCCTGTTAATTCTTATGTGAATAAACAGACAAACTACTCGATCCTACAAAAATGTATTTGGGGTAATCTACAAAACATGCTACATGATACTTACTTGGGACATTCTACAAGACCTACTACACGATACTTATTTGGGTAGTGAGATACAAGATACTTATTTGGGAAAGTAATAAGGGGAAAATTAAAAAAATAAAATGATAATCTTGGACAATCACGATAATATAAAAAATATCAGAAATTTGCTTTATGAGTGAAGATGAGGCGCTTACCAGAATTTAATGCCTTGCCGTTTTAACTTATTTTTTTCTGTTATAATGTCAGTGTTTGTAAAATATCAAGAAACGTTAAACATTATTTAGTAAATTCAACAAATGAAATGTATGTAAAAATAATATACTTGCTTTCGCTATGAAATTAATTATTAACTTTTCATTTACTTATGAGATATCTAGACTAATATATTATTTTGGGGAAATGAAAGTGACAATTGTTACAACTGATCGCAAATGAAATCTGATATCAACAAATAACTACTATTTCTTGTACTTAACACTATTGTATAATCTACATTGAACGTGTTTTCTCGCTCCTCTAAGATGTTTGTATTATCGTGACCTAGAAAAATATTCTCGTCATGCGAACACGCAAAGACAAGTTCTGAAAAACGGTGAAAACGTGTTGTGAGAACATGACAAACTTTTTACCTCAATGTAGCACATGCACGAATCATAAGAAGCAAGTTACATTGCTAGGAAGAAAGCAATACAACACAGCAAGGAGAAGAATGGATACAAAAGAAACGCTTTGAATGAATTAAATATCCTACACATGCGAAAGCGAACCGTATACGGAAAACGAATGCTTTATTTCCAATTAACATATTTTTCTTGAATGTAAAGGCATTTAATCGTTTGACTTTAGAAAAAAAGGTGTAACTGGTACGTGTATGGATTTGGATGAATAGGTACTAGACCAATGGTTAACAAATTAACAAAATCGTGTTAGATTATCTGTCAATGTCGATGTAATCCGTAAAAAATGTTGCAATATTTTGAAGACTTGGTGAAACGTACAGAAAAAGAATCCTCCCCTAGAAATGATGCACTCCTCGGTTTTTAATATCTGACGCAATCTCGGGATCAATGGAATCTCGGGAGAAATTTTTCACTCCAGAGCAACATCACTTTCTATCGTCAATGAATAGAAAGTGTCTTACTTACCTCAGAAAACTTTTCCCGAAAGTTTATGATCATACTCCATTCACTGCTCCAGCGGTGAACACAATCGAGTTTCCCATCCGGCTCTTTACACAGTGCAACCTCTCGGGAGTTTCTTAGATCCGTTCGATCATGTAGACTTCTGAGTGAGTTCTTACAATTCTTTACAATATTATTTTAAAATACTGTTTTTTTTAAACAAAATCAAAATATTGTTTTAAAATACACGTAAACATTAAATCATAACATCAAGTAAAATTGTTGCCTTACTTCAAATTAAAATATATTTTAATCTATGTTACAGTTTGTCCTAACATTTGTGGTCAGTCAAATTTTTATGATAGTGTATTTAAAGAAATATACTGGACCACTACGATTTAGAACCTTTGTTTCCATTGACATATTTTTATTTGTATCTATCTTCACTTTATCATTGATTTTGTAATTAACAAGTGCGGCATTTGAAGGAATTAGAAAAGATTCATATTCTCCAAACCTGAAGTTCTCAAACTTTGTAATTATCACTCATGTCTAAAATGTAATTATACTCCCCCCCCCCCGATAAAATTTCCCTCGAATGGCTCGTTTTAAATATTACCCGTTTAAATTACTAAAGGACTTACTTAATTTAATGGAAAAATATATTTTAAGTTGACGAAGTCAATTATTACCAGTATTTTAATTTCTTCTTGAAAAGTTCCTAATGATACTGTACGCGTAACCCCTTCCAGCCCACCACGTATCTGGAGGCACGCGTGCTGCAATTTGAGAAAACTTCTCTGAAACGTGTTTGCACCGACGTTGCTCTTCAACGCCAGTTCCCGTTCGCTCCAATTTCGCTGACGGCGTAGGACTGTGGGCAGTGCCTGCGCTAGGCATGGGCAGATTGGGCGATCGCCCGGGGCCCCGCAAGTCAAGGGGCCCGAAAAGGAAACAAATAGTAAAAAATTGAAAAAGAAGTTAGAACTCGAGAAATATTTTTTAAAAAATTCAATTATTTTTTTCCTTAAATAGGGATTTATAGTCATTATTTATAAAGTAGGACTCTATGAAATGAACCAAATGACGCTAACATTAAAATAGGTTCTACTGAAATCCATATTTTTATTTCATGTATTTTAACAAATGATTTTATTAAACACTAACTAAACACAATAATTTTTTAGTGTTTTAGGCTCACCGTGGAAATGATATTATTTTATCACTAAATACTTTTACTTGAAACTAATATTTAAAATATATTTGCAAAATTTATTCTAGCCTAAACGTTGTAATTTTTGTTATTTGTTGAAAAAATTTGATATAACTTACTTAGTTCCTTGGTACAACCTTCACATTTTTTTATTTTTCGGGAGGGGGTCTATGTTTCAGCGTTGCCCCGGGCTCGAAATTGTCTAGTTCCGACAATGTCTATGGGGCGTGCCCACGAGGAGGGAGCGGGGGAGGGGAGCTGGGGGCGCCGGAAGCGCGTGCGTGACAGGAAGCGGCGGGCGCCCGCCGTGCGTGCACGCGTGCGTGCATGCGTGCCGCTGCGCGCCGCCTACCTAGGCCAATGTACCGTTCCTTCGGAGGCCACTCGGCCCGGCCTGGCCCGGCCCGCTCGGCACCTGCGCTCCACACGAGCATAATCAGGCGGCACATGCCGGCACGCCCGCGTACCCACCCGCCCCCCGCTCGGTCGGTCGACCGCCCGCCTTCGCCCACTCGCCCACCCACCCACCCATCTTCACCCGCCCGCCTTCTCCTGCCCGCTCCCTCGCTCGCCCGACAGCCTTCGCCCTACCGCCATACCGCCCGACCACCCGACCACCCGACCGCCCGACCGCCCGCCCGACCGCCCGACCGCCCGACCGCCCGACTGCCCGACAGCCCCACCGCCCGACCGCCCGACCTCCGACCACCCGCACACCCATCTTCCCCCGCCCTCCCGCTCACCCACCCTCTCCTGCTCACCCGCGAGTACGCCCACCTACATCTAAGCTATCCGAGATGAGCCGCGTTTCTGTCGTGGCTGACGTTTCGGCCAACATGTTGTGGCCATCCTCAGAGCTCTGCGGTACGTTCTGGGAAAGACCACAACATGGCCGAAATGTCAGTCACCGCGACAGAGACGCGGCTCATCCCGGATAACCTACCCAATGCAAACTCCGTCCGCGTAAGTCTACGCAATTACGCCCACCTTCGCCCTCCCGCCTCCACCTGCCCACCTACCCGCTCATTCACTCACTCACCCTCCGCCCATTTCCACCTGAACGACCGACTGAGAAGGCTCAATTCAACACTTGTTGCCTCTATGGTGTCTCTGACCGGGAAGTCCTAAGTTCGAGTCCCGACAGTTGCGGATTTTCAACGCTAGTTAGATAGTTAGGTGCTATCCAACCGCTGTTGGAGGATAATTCGAGCGGCAGCTGCTCTATTCGCTAGTTTTCCGTGGTTTCTCCGATCAATACCAGGTGCATGCCGGAGCAGTACTTTAACAAACGGGTCACGGACCACGCGCTTTATTCGCATTCTTACTCTCGTTCCCATCTCTCACCTTGCGCACTCACACACACACACACACACACACACACACACACACACACACACACACACACACACACACACACTTACTTGTACTACAGTACCACAAAGGTCAGGAAACCAAACGGGAACTTAAGACTAGAGCTTGACCCGACTTGGTGAACTCAACTCGCCATTCGCCATATCCACTTGTCCCTCATTTTCCGCCCCGTGCTACTCGGCATCCACTACTCCCTGTAGACGGTCAGCGGTAGAGAGAGACGTATGGAGAGAGGCAGTTGGCGGGAGGTAATTGAAGAGAGGTGAGTGGCGGGTGATGGGTCCTCGCCATCCGTCTTCCTCTTTAATCACTACTCACTATTCTCTCCCATTGTTTACCACTCGTCTTTACCCACTTTCTGTGCTTCCCGTTACTTGCCACCGCTCTCATATCCGTCGTCCGACTTCCAGTTCAAACATCCCTCTCACACTCGCTTCAAAGGGGAATTCATAAATTGGCTGAGGGTGCTTTTTTACCAACAATATTTTGACAAAGAATCGCATTTTTAGGTTCAGATTTTCAGAAGTATATTTATAAATTCGATAGTTAAATAATTATGTTACGAGACGTCGATTTTTTGACATGGCGAATCTAATATCATTTCAGATCACAATGGGATATCTTGATGCAAATGCATTAACCCAAGTTCCATGAGACGATCTTGTGCCATGAGGCTTCTGAGCGGGCTTCTGATATGGCGTTAATTAAATAAATTATAGAAAATATTTTCAAAATCTATATCGATTTTAAAGCATATACTGACACAAATTAAATCAAAACTTACACAAATTGTGCATAAATCTATTTATCTGGGGTTGAACAGAAGAGTAAATCAAAATTAAATAACACAAAATAAAATAACTATATACTTACAAACGATTTTCAGTTTCACTCAATGTTCTGCCTGAACGATAAATTTATCACTATTTTTTATTTATTTCTAAAGTCCAATGAAATCATGAAACTTATATTAAATCCCCACTACAAAAGCTAACCCACGGTGGGGTGTCATAGCCCTCCATGTCCCCCTCCCCCGTGGATCCGCCCCCTCACATCTATTCCTTTACCGAGGAACTGGAAAATGTCGTGCAATAACTCTCAACCCTTGTATGGTATTGAGTATACACATGAGAAAAGTAGAGTTCTAGTAAGAAATGATAAAACGACATCGAATCGAAGATTTTTAATTAATAATTAGACAAAAATGTCACAATTTTACTTATTTTCCCCAAGCAAAAAAAAGCCATAGAAAAAGTGTATTAAAATTTTCCTTTTAGGCCTGAAAATTATATCCATAAACTCGCACGCCAAAGAGGCATATCTAAGTACACATTTGTCTTGATACTTTTATCAAAGCAATTTTTACCAAGTCATGCTGACCTTCCTTTCACCTGAATATTCCTATCTTACAAACATGCTACAACAAAACTCAGCACAAACATGTTTCTTATAATTAATTCAAACTATTTTATCGAAAAAAATGACACCGAGGAAGGTTTCAAGAAATATATCAGACAAATAAATATAGTGCAATTTTTATTCTGCATGGTAGCTTTGAAATGCAGTGTAATATTTCACTTTAAACAGCATAATGACCCATTTGTCAGGAAATAGTTAGCCCCCAGTATATATTAACCCGCAATACACGACTGTTTGGTAAGTTGCAGCGTGCAGGCGCAACCTCAACTCGTCAAATAAGTTACGTAGGATGAAATGAAAAGAAAATTGGGGGAATTGGGGGAATCAATGTGATTCAATACGGTTTCAAGCGGAGAATGGAAACTCATTGCCAGTCCAAAAGAAAAGAAATGATACACGACTTTCGTACTACTTTTCCTCTTACACATTACTTGCACGCATTTTAGGCTGCTGCATGCTGACAACATACCCATTATTTATTTAATCGAAAAGTCATTTACTTTATAAATATAAATGTGGCCTCCTGACCTCAATGTCCCATTTCCCGTCTTTTCACGTTTTTGATTTTTTTTTTTACAAAAGTACATCAACAGCATTATGTTCTTCCACTCCTATACAATTATTCTGGAAAGTAATATTTCACAAGAGAAATCTTTTATTTCCTTTAATTACTTGAAAAAATAGTATCTTTCATATTTCAAATTATTTTACTTATTGTTCTTCAAAAATGTGATTCTTTATTAAAGATTTTCCTTTTTTAAAAAAACATTCTTCAACAATCTAATTGCTTTTTAAATTTAATAATAGTTCATAATAACAATTTTTGCAAATTTCTTCTTCTATCTTTATTTCATTGATTTTTATTAAAAATTCTTAGCTTTTCTCTTTACACAAAAACTCTTCCCTGAATTCTCATGAATTGAAAATGAATTATGTTGCATTATTTTTTTATAAAGGAGCTCTTCAAAACAGTGTGCCTCCTATATATATCAGCAAGTACAATCGTTTTGTGGATAACATCTTGGAAAGAATCAATCACTTACTGCGTAAAAGTTATGACCCTGTGAATGTTCGATTGAATAACATGAATGGGCAGCAACAGAAGAATAAGAATAGGAAGTCTGGACAAACCAAGATCAAGAGGAAAAACAACAATAAAAATAGAAGAAGAGGCAACAAGAATAAGAGGCGTAATCAACGTCCAAGACCACGCAGTGCTACTTATGCTATAATGACAACCAGGTAATTGAAAATTAAACTTGGACTGAAAAAAGTATTGTTTATTTCACACTTAAAAGAATTTCAAATACCTTAAAAAGCTCATGAATCATAAAGACTAATTTTTGCTTTCTAATGTAGTTACTTCATGTTGTTCAGATGCTTTTATAAAAGGAATTAATAATTGTTAAATTCAAACTAATGATATCTTTATGTTTTTACATTATTTAAAGCCCACATTCTTCTCTTGATTTCTTTTTCTGTTGCAGGCAGGCAAGTTGAAATCTTAACTAAAAAAAATATGCTTACAAATATTTACTTTTCAGTGAAACTTCTCCCATCATTAGAAACATCTCAATGGTAGATGAACCAGTGGCAGCAGCTGTTGCGGCTCTTTCTCAACAACTACAAAGCACCCCTATCACAGAGCAGGTGATGTTGATGGAGGTGCCTGCTGATAGGACCCCCACAACTACACCTCCAGCGACCACAGTTGGAGCATCAAAGGAGGAAGTCCCAGACAGTCGGGCTCGTCCCCAAAAGCGAAGGCCAAACAACAAAAACCGCAGGAAGAATGGAACTAAGAACAAGAACAGAGCACCAGCTAACAACAGGAGAAAGCCTAAGGTAAGAACAACTGAGGCATAATTCTTTTAGCATTAAAAATGTTTTTTAACATATGGAAGGCAGCAAAAGTATTTAATTATCTGCTTTGCAGCCTAAGAACAGGCCTCCTGCGAGGGCCACTCTGTATGGATTAGCCTCACTTAAGCGAGAGGGAGATGTATCTGTGAACATGATGAGCTCTCATACAACAGTACGAACTCGATTTACCATTGGACCTCTGATGCTGAAAGTGGAGAAAGAGGTTTGTGATCAGTCTGAACCTATAAGGCCTTTATCAATTCAGTTTGTGAAAGACAATAAATTAATTGCATATTCTTGCAGTTTGGCCGAGGGGCAAAGAAAGATATTCGCAGTGCTGTAGCTACAACAACAGAAATGACTGGGAAACTGAACCTTCGTGTACGACATGGTGGAGCTGCAGCTCTTCATTCTATTCGTGTCCTTCAACCAAAGCAGGTAGCTAATTAATGAACTTCTATAATGAAAGTAGTAAATGTTATCAGTATCATTGTTTATATTGAAATAATACTGCTTATTCTTGCAGGTTCGAGTTGAAAGCTCAGATGACCATGACAAGACTCGTGAATTCGTCTGGAGCAGGTCTAGCCACATAGCTCACTTGGTATCTCAAAAACTTTCTTTGGCTACTCGTGCCATGCTGCAGCCAACTTCACGGTCCAGATAATCACCTAATATGAAATCCATGATTCAAATAATTTATTCCCCCACCTCAAGGACATTGTGTGAAGTGTATATATCATTAATCAGTTGTTCCTGAATTCTCCATACAGGAAATCAGTCACAGAAGTTAATCGTAGCTGAAGTTTTTCTCCTTTTTTAAAGACTTATTTTATTTTGCTTCTTGCCAAGGGGAAAAATGATATTTCATGTTCATATTTATTGATATATTTATTTATTTATTTATTATTTTTAATTTATTTAATTTATCATAAATACATTTCAAGCTTTATCATTAAAATGTTCATGTTCCGTCCTTTTTTCATAATTCTATTCTTCTGTTTTACCAACACAAGCCAAAAAATTTTATATACATAAAGACAATATTAAATGGCTACAAAATTGTAATTGTTGCAATATGTACATAAATATACTGACATTTAAGAAGCTGTACAAAAAATGTCCTTGATTTTTCTTCTATATTTTGACTTAGAAAATTGTATGTACCACAGCAAAACCATCACAGCCATTAGTGTACTCTTATTCATAAGACCTGATTTCCTAATACAATGATTATTTCCTGTACTTCAATTGGAACAGGCAAACAGAGCATACCAGTACAATCAAGGAAATATTATACTTTATGCCTTTAAAGGATGACAATGCTGAATTAACTATTTTTTTGGCAGGGGTCAAGAAACATTTGATCGTGATACACTGAAAAGTCTTTGTACATTGATGTATATTTGTTCTAAGCATTTAAGTCTTGGTCTGGTAAACTGAAATAAAGGAATAATTTTTCTAGAAGTATCTTTTTCACTTGTATGTTCCACTAAAACAGCAAGATAAAATAATACTTTTTGAAGACTAATAGCTTCATTAATAATTACATCCACAATGCAATACCAGGGAATAAAATGTGAATTCTCATATCCACATAAAAATGTAGTAGTCATCTGCAAACCCACAGGTGCAATGACAAGCAAGGTTTCTTTCTGAACACTCCAAAAGAGTTTAAACACCTGATAGAGTAATAAAATCCATCCAAAAAACATGACAATGATGTTGAAATATACATAATAGATTAATAAAAGAGAGATAATTAAAAAAATTACAGAAAATACTGTTCTCATCAATGATGGGCATGCTACATTAAGAATAACGAATTCTGAACACATATCAGGTAACTCACTATTATAGACACTTAAAGACAACTTCAAGCCATCAACACTTTCACAGTAGATCTGTTTTCTCTTCCGATGAAACGTCTGAGACATTTCAACAGTTTAAATATTCACTTTCAAACATCAAGTTTGGGCCATAGACATTAATTTCACTAAAAAGATGAAAAAATATACAAATGAGTTTTGATATAAACGTGCTGTCGAATACTCTAGTTTCACAACAATTTCTGTTAGGGATGGAGGCTTTCACACAATACTATTCTTCCAGGATTCACAAATTTAGAGGTTAGAAAAATCTTATTTCACATTCGGGAGAGTATTCCACCGTACAGCAATAAGTTTTGAGTGTGGTAAGTATATTTTTCACATTATCACATATTTATAATGATGTATTAAATATGAAAGTGAAGAAAACATTTCAAAATCATGTTATGTCATTTACGACAAAGTAAACACACGCTGAGGGGCGTAACCCACGAACGCCACACGTTGGAATAGAATCTTTGCCTGCTGGAAACAAAAGAAAAATGAATATATTTCAATGAAGAAATAATCATGTATAGTGACAAAATACAACATATTAAAAAATATTTCTCCTCAACACATACAACTTCAGTAGATACTAATTTAATTTTCAATGCTATCGCACTGCAAAGTTGGTCCTTACGAACGATCGTCATTTGATACTTTTATTTCGAAATGCACGCGGTAGGTGGCAGCATGCACGCAGTGTGGCACGGAGCAATGACAAAACCAGAATAATGGCTGCTAAGATGAGAAGGGTACGCTAAGAAAACTGTCAAGTGCCGAGGTGCCGAACGGCCAAGGCCAGCCTCCTGAGATTGCGAAATGGCAAGAAGAGATATAATAATAAGAATAAATTTATTTTCTGTGTTTACTAAAGAAAATAATTTAATTGCCCTTGTAGCATCGAATTAGTGCATTAACACCGTCAATATGAGTGCAAAGGATAAAGAAAAGTCATTCCCAGAAAGGCTGAAGAACTTTTTTAGAATAAATAAAGGTGTGACGGGTAAGATGATAGGAAAAGTGCAGAATAAGTTACTAATGTACTCACAAAATAATACTTGAATGGTTTATTTTAAATCTTTGAAACACTTAATTTTCAGGTAACATTAAAGGGCGACTTGACTTTGCCCTGACACCTGAAATTGAAAAAGATCTTAGTCCTGATACACCCCTTAATCATCGTGCAAAGCTAATAAAAGATCTTAGTGAGGTAGTTTTAAACAATCGACTTGAAGATGTGAGTATATTACTTTAGTAGTATCATGTTACATTGGACTCTTCGTTCTTGTATTGTGAATACCCAGCTCTGAAATCTCTGCTGAAAAAATCAAATATATCTATACTGAACTTCTCATGAAGAATCCTGGTTATAAATTTAAGATATATTAATTCAGTTGTGAAAGTAAATGAAAAGGAAAAAGAAAAACGCTGATTCACTTTGCATGACTTATCTTGTTCGTAGAATGCCATTGAAAGACTGTGGAATTGCTTACAAGATCTACTGCAGCGAGATGTTCAGAAGGAATACCGTCATCTTGCATTTTCATTCTTTCGGTGTTTAGTGCAAGGCCAATATGAAAAATTAGGTCTCATGAGAGTACATTTCTTCCGTGTGATTAAAGAACATGATCTACCTGAAGATATTGGCCCAAGGTAGGTCTTATTATTTGTGCATTATGCAAACGTATTGAATATTATTTTTTGGATGAAATACTGGTTCTTCACCGTATGTTATGAATTTCGTAATGGTTGTATCACTGAAATAGTACATATTAAAAATAGATGTTACTATTTTGTTTACAATATTTTTGTCATAACTAAATGATCATTAGATTATGCAACTTATTTAATTTATTCATTGCAAATACAAAAAACATTCTGATGAACAGAAAATCAATGTTTTTGTACAACCTTTTTTTCCCCTCTGTTTTAAAATTTTCTCAATTTTAATTAATCAATTAATTCATTTATTACTTATATTCTTCACAAATTTTGTAAGAGGAGGACACACTCGTGCATGTAACTTCCATGCACCCCAATTGGTGTACAGTAGGCTGGTTGCAAGAAAATGACTTCTAAAATTTCTTTGATGGAAACCTCTAGAAAGGTGCCAATTAATATAAAAATGAGATACTCAAATTTTCTGCTCCATTGTATAAGGTTAAGATCTCCCTCATCAGCTCTAAAGTAAAAAACATGCAATTTTCCTTAAAAAAAACGTTGTGTTATTTGCAATAAAGTGAGAATGACTTGTCATAGGAATGTATTTTTATATTTTGTCCTCACAACTTGTTTCACAAATTTATCAAAAAATATATGGAAGTTTTGTGGACCAAACATGGAAATTTATGTAAATTGATATTGAAATTAAATAATTTCCTACTATTTATTTGAGATATTTGACATTGGATAGTTCAAGTGAGATGCTTATTCTTTCTCACCTTATTATATACATCGTAAAGAGGAAGTATTATGAGTGAAGAATTATAATGCTGCAGGAAAAATCTGTGATTTTTTGACAGCAAAACTTGGGGCATTGGCATCGAAAAAAGTAAATAAATCTTGTTCCTATATGTAGTAAATTACTTTTGCTAAGATGTTTAGTCAGAATCCACATTTTGTGGGTGATGATGCCAAAAAATCAGTTGACAGTAAAACATCATCTGTCGTCCATCTATCTTCCCATCAATTGTCTAAGCTAGCATGCAAACTATTGAGACAATTTTCTCCGAAATTGATGTTTCCTGATCAATCTGAACGAAACCATGGCCCTTTGAGTTTGAAATGGATATTTTGGTTTTTGGGGAATTTGTTTTACATGATGCTTTAATATTTCAAATTGAATAGCAAAGATCCCTACCAAATTTTTGGATTTAATTTTGCCCTTGGGTAGCATAAAGAATGTTAAAAAAATGTCACTGTTATTGAATTCCGAAGTTTTGAAAATTGCGAAAGTAGAAAGAAATTTCAGAAATAAATTTTGTGCAACCACCCTAATGTACAATCTTAATCTTTAATCTTAAATAATAATGTAATGTAATGTTCAGAATACATTACATGCTTACATTATTCACATCATCAACCTTTTCCTCCTCAACTTCCTCTAATGCACATCCTCTTCATTGTGTAATCATTTTTCTATATCCTATGTTGCAGGGCCATTTTGAATTTGGGCCTTGGGCCTAGGTTACTTTGGGGACACCCTATTCTTTCTTTCACCAATCCTCCTCCTCCCAATTTCGATGCTGAAATGTAAAGAAAATCTTTTCAATTGAAAAAAATAAATTTAGTGAAAATATTTAAGTATTTAAAGGAAAGTTTTGTTAAAAAAACTAAACTTCTTATCACAGTGACATTCTTGCATCAATCAACAACATTCCATATTATAAATATTATCCAATGATGTGCAACACAGCATTCCTTTACACCAATTTTTTTTGCATATAGTTTAATCATATTTGCATATATCATAGTTTAATATATTTTTTATATGGTTTTTTATTTATTTTTTGAAAAATTTAGTATTAAATTATTTTTTTTTAAGAACTATCTGAGGCCCTTGAATATTTGTGGCCATGGGCATAAGCTCTTTGTGCCTGTGTGTTAATATGGCACTGCTATCTTATACATAACGTTCTTTTCTCACTGTATTTGTAATTTATTTTCTTTACTTATACATACTCATTTACTAGAACACTGCATCATAAAACAAATTGTGAGGAAGGGGGATTGACCCAATTTCTAGGAATAAAGTTCTTAGATATGTGTAGAATATTCTTGATTGTGATATATACATACACTCATATATTTAAACAATAAGTTATATACATATTGATAATATAACAATATATATGTCCAGATTAGATCTTATGCAAAGCCTTTCTGACAATGGAAAAGACATATTATATTTTGAAGAGGAAATTGGTCAGTTTCTTTTACAATGGATGTCTGATATGACTGGAATTGGAAGAACTCATGAATTCCTTTCAATGCTAGTCAATGTCATAAAATTCAATGCTGCCTACATTGATGATGATGTGATTGCTGGTTTGGTCCTGTAAGTACTTTATGTGTTTACTACAACCATTAAAATATCATTAATTAATAGATTGCAAATTGTTTGGTCAAAATATTTTTCTTTTGTGTTAAATAACGAGTATATAGAATTCTTCGTTATTACCTATTCTCTTGGTTGTAATTATGACAATAATTGAGGGTCTAAGAAAGTGAAGAATGCAAGTGGTAGTTTTAAAAAAAATGAGTTAGGTGAATGTAGAAATCATGTAAAGACATAAGATTAAGAATATTGTATGGAAATTTGGGTGAGTTTCCAGAACAAATCCAAGGACACAAATTTAAATATCATGCTAAAATTCAAAAGTAATAAAAACTTATCAAATCCACTAGACGTAAGTGAATAGTTTATTTCATATTTTTCATCTATATTATAGCCAAACACTATCTCAAACACCAGATAAGGAAACATAGAAACTCCATGTGGTTGAAAAATGGCTTGGAAAGTTGAGTCATATCCTAAAATTTTGAATAGCAAAGATCCCTACCAAAAATTGAAAACCAAAAAACCGGTGTGGGAATCATTGTAGAAATGTTGGAAAAGTTCTTCATATGTACACCATATGAAAAATAAAAAACTAAAAATATTGTTTCAACATTTTCAGATTTTTGCAATTTTCTAAATGTCAGAGGTTTTAATGAAAATTGGAACTATGCCATATTAAAAAATGCACTTTCTTTTATTCAAGAAATAAAATTTCAGCCATTTTCCAGAAAATTTTGAAAAGACACCAAGACTTTATGTAAAGTATCCCCCAAAATTAAAATTGTTATGATTTTCAGAAGGGCATTACTAGACCTCGCCAAGATTCAGCTCAGCTTCTAATCTGACAGAGTTATGTCTGACACATCTATACCGTCAACCTAATTTCTGGGTACAAAATTTCAGGTATCTCCCCTCTACCTGCTCCAGTCGTAACCATCTTGAGTACAGTGCTAATAGTCATTCATCTTGATGTGTCTGCAGAGTTGCAGTTCAAAAGAACCTTAAACACAGATTTTACATCTGCCAATTCAAGATAACATTGTTGGGATGATTTCAATACTTTTCATTCCTATATTACCAGTATAGAGAGTTAAAGTAAAAATGTATTGATACAATATTAATACAATTAGTTTCTCTTGTCAACAATATACTAAACTATGTAACATTTCCAGAAGCACTGAAACACACAGTAATCAAAGCCATATCTAAAGAAGATAAAAAATTACATCAAATGTCCAATACCTCTAATTCTTACTATCAGCAAAGTAATTGGAAAAATAATTTGAAATAGTTGTATTCTTCAAATGAAATAACACCATTTAAAATGGTGTACATTACTCTATTAGATAAGAGATTTTTACAGAGATTACCACATTGACAGAGATTTTTGAAAATACAACACAGTATCAGAGGTATTGGATATTTAGTACAAATTTATTAGCACTATTTATGGATAAGTCAAAGGCATTTGACAGAGTAAATCATAATATATTGCTATGAAAACTAGAAAACTATGGAATCAAGGGATGGCTTTAAATCTCGTGAAATCATTCATAGTTGGTTAAACAAAGACAGTAAATACAGCCAGTGGCGTTTGAAAAATCATGTCCAGCATTGTTGTTTCAGGGGTCAGGTCCTTTTTTATTTTCTGTGTGAAAAATTTTAAGCTCATAGAAATGGTGAAATTTATTGTTACTTATGCAAATAAAACTAGTATGTCCTTGTGTTGGTGCAGATCACAAAGTGAACTCATCAAAATCACAGTACTTGCCTAGAATACACCACACAATAGGATATACATTTAAATGTAAACCTAAACATGGAGTGGTACGTATACAATACAAGTGTCCAGAGTATTTATACTCCAGAAAAGAGCTGTGGAAGTTATATGCAAAAAGAACAGATACCTGCTCAACTATTTCATGATAAAAATCTCCTTACAATGTATGGATTTTATTTAAACAGAACAATATTATTTATGAAATGTAATAGAAAACCTAGACATACCTATAACACTTGCAATCAAGCAAACAACCACTTAGGAAGTATAAATTAAAAGAAAAAACTGGCAGAAATCCAATCTCTCAGGGATCATTTTTTTCAATAAGTTGCCCAGTGTCATAAAAACTGGACAGGGCTCTAAAGTTAAATTAGAACTAAATAAGTATTTGATAAAAAAAATTCCTTTATTCTGTGGAAGAACTATAAATTAATAGACACCATTTCTCTTTCCTGGTGAATCTCAAACATGCAAGCACCAGATGCAGAAATTAAATAAAAAGGAAACTTGCCTCGTGAAAGTAAAACATTGCACTGTTAACACAATGAAGCAGTCTAAGAGAAATCATATTAAGGAACAGTTTTTTTTTGATATTCACCACAAATAGGCTTTTAGCAAAAAGGGAAAAATGTGATAGTGTTTCTCCTTTATGTATTGACACAAACTGCAAAACTTTCAATGTGCCCTTCTGAGATTAATCTTGTAGGATTTCTGTGGTCCCAAGAAAATTGTTAATAATAACTGATTTTACTATATAATTTTACGTTACATGGGAGAACTTTTGGATTTTTCAAAATTTTTGTTTATTATTTATTTTTGAAAATTGATAATATTTTATGTCAAATTCATAATTTAACATAACATTGGGGGAACTTTTGCATATACAAATAATTATTTATCTTGGCAAATTAGGTCCAATATTTCTACTACATCTTTGATTTTGTGTTCATAAAGAAAATTTATTAAGTTTCATGAAAACTGAAAAGAAGCTTCATTACGCATTATGGACACTGGAGAAACTATTTTGTTTATTCTTGGCTTGAAAATACCGTAGTATCTTCATCAGAAACCTTTGCAACTCAAATGAGGAGAAAATTTTTCTTCCACTCAACACCCAATGACACTAACGTTGAGTAAAATTTACTCGCTGTCTCTTGGAAAATCACCACCGAAATGGTCGATTTCCAGACAAATATCTCTTGAAGAACTCTTTAAGTGACTGAGAATCCCAAACTGATTAAGAATCAAACTGCTGCTGGCTGGATTGTCAAGGGTTGGGCTTGGGAGTACAAAACAAAAAGGTTACCTGTTGAGTAAAATTTACATGTGGTTAGTTTTTGAGGGCTAATAAATACTAATGTTACCTCACCTTGTTTCGTAGTGGTGTAACTCATGAAAGAGAATTAATGTATTGAATGTGAAAAACCCTTTACAGTGCTCAACAATGTAACACATATATGTAACCAGTGGCGTATCCAAATGGCCTAGAGGAATATGTTTGTTACCTTTTTTATTTGCCAAAATTTATTTAAATTTTTATTTATGTTACACTTAGGTAATTATTTAAAAGATAATATATAGTATCATATATACACTACAAAACTAGACAATATAATAACATATATGCTGATTATTTAACAAAAATCAATGGTACCTCTTACACACACACACACACACATACCTCCCCAATCATCTGGATCTGCCCCTGTATGTAACTGGATAGTTTGACTGTTTAATCAGAGGCCATTCAAAGTATACCAGTAATTTCAGCTTCTTGAGAGAAATGTTTATCATGAGCTGTCCTAAATACAGGTTTTTAAATTTTTTATTGCTATCATGTAGTCACTTCTACTGATTTGATTGATACATGATCAATATAATTACATTTTATTAGTTTATAAGTTAATTAGTTTTCTCTTGTGATTTATGCTGTTTCATTCCTTTTATCCTATAATTGCACAATTTAATCCTTTTACCTCATATTTAACAAAGAAGAATTTGAAAAATCAACTTTCATAGGCATATGCAGGAAAATGGCATATCAGCATGTGGATTTTCAGTTGAAGATTATCGTAGAGTGGGTTGAGGAACAATCATATACATTTTTCCTTCAGAGATGTATGTTTGCACAGTATATTTATTGGTTAGTAGTAAAGATGTTATAACATTGAATTATTATCTTTGTAATAATAATAATAATAGTAAATAGTTGTTTTTATACATGATAATGACAGATGCTGAAAGTTTTTTGATTACAAATTACTTTTTGCCTTTTCAGGAGAATTTCAAAATAACAATAGATACGGAAGGAAAATGAAATCAAATCGTTAGATACCTAACAAAATATTGTTTGACAACTGCAAAAATGTTTTTCAGCATATTAAATATAATAAATTATAAGTTTATCATTATTAATATTATTTATTCTTTTTACAGAAATACATGTTATCTCTCATGCTGCAGTAATTCTCCACAAGTTGTCTTGGCTTGTTTGCAAGTTCTTGACACAGTGGTTTGTTATAGCAACCTACCCTCTGATTCACTACCAACTTTTGTCAGTGCTCTGTGTCGAACTGTCAATGCAGAAGAGTTCTGCCCAAGTAGCTGGAAGGTTGTAAACAGTTTTTTTTATGAATGCCTTCATGTTAGTTTATTAATGAAAATGTTAATTATTTTCAATTTTGTTGTAGATTATGAGAAATCTTCTTGGCACCCACATGGGCCATTCTGCTCTGTACACTATGTGTCGAATTCTTCAGGAACCTTCCTCATTGCAAGATATCCATTTATTGAGAGGTGCTGTGTTCTACATTAGTATGGGTCTTTGGGGGACTAAGAGAGTGGCAACATTGAAATATACACCGAATTCTGTTCTTCCATCTTTCTTACATGTAAGTACTTAAATTCTTTGTACCTATTTTGAAACAAAGGTAAATTATTTTGCTGATTAATTACAGCTTTATGATTCATACATAAGATGGAGAAGAAAAGAGTAACATTTTAAAAGGAAAGGTTTCATTATTAACGAGAAGTCTGGTGAACAAAATTTGCTACCATATGAATCTCTTTAAACATTAATATTCAAATTATCAAATTTCACATTAAAAATTCAAACTGATCAATTTTAAATGTACTGTCTTAGGTTCAGGAAAGAAAAAAAGTAACTTTAGCGTTGGTTACGTAATGTAATAATGCTTGTTGAATCGCCAAATGTGTTTCCAACCCCCTTAAAATATTTGCCTGGGCTGGAATTTGAATTTGAGCTCATAGTCTCTATGATCAATGCCCTTTCCTATCATACTGTCAGCTCTGTTGATGTATACCAATGCTCCTGACATATCAAAAAGAAAGTTGAACGGTTGCAATTTTCAGAATTTCAGAGGTATTATTGAAAATTGAACTGGTGCCGTTTTTATAAGTGTACTGTGAAATCTCTCGACCATACCACTTCTTTCAAGATCACCAGCGGCTGATACTGGGTTGTGCTTTAGAAGGCATGGCATTTATGTTCAAACTATTACATACATTTTACCTCTTTGAAATATTTCTTGAATGAGGAAAACCATACCATGTAGTGTACAACTAATTCGCATGCATTGAGATTTTAAGACAACCTTTATGTTGATTACAGAAGAAACAATTGTGCTCACATGAAAATACGAGATTTTTTAAAAAATATTTCTAGCAAATGAACAGTAATTTTGGAAATCAGATGAAAAGGTTGATATTCTTGTCTTAGTTAATAGGCCCAGACTCTGACGAACAAATATCTAATATTAGCATGCTGCTTCCTCACAACTTCCAGTACCCCGAGTCTCCCTCAAGCTTCCATTGCCTCGCATGCACCAGCTACAGACAGACGTGCGATAGTCCACGAAGTGGCACATTTTAAAAATGTGAATCTTTCACTTAAGCTTGCACATAAAACCAAGTTCGTCCTCAAAAATTGTACTGGTGGCATGTACAAATTATAAGAAAAATTTTATTGGAAGTTTAATACTTTGTGCAACTTTTTCCAAGGTTAGTTTTCTGGGGAGGGCACTGCCCTACAACCCTTTAGGAGCAGGCGCCACTGAGGACCACTCCTTTTTGCAGCTTTTCATGGAATAGAATAATTTTTTAATAAGACCAATGTCTTTTCACCTTCAGAATTACGACCATCTCTCTTCCTGACCAATGATTGCAATATTGCTGTAATGTAACATCATAGTCCCTTTAAGATCAGAAAACTTCATGCTAAAATGAGAAACCAGAGATGTTACATTCTTTCATAAGTCAAACTACTCTCCTGTCTCTATGATAAGCAACTGCTATCAATCGCTTGACATTCTACAATAAATTCGAAGTGGAGACCTTCCAGGAATGATACAGAAATATTCACAATAAAAAAAACTGAAATATCATTTTTACAGAAGCAAAAGAGTATACCTGGATAAAATTTGATTGATAATCAATCCTTATTGATTCCAGTTAACAAGACTCTGTAGGTTATTGCATGATGCCAGTTCTTTGCCTGTGAACTTGGTAATCAGAAACTGATAGATTTGTAATGTGACGTGGAATAGAAGTATGAGTGTTTTCTGGTCAATATTTACTAGGAGAAAAAGTAGTTCATATAGCAATAACTCATTTGACAATTCTTGAGGTATGTACATTGTACTGTTTATATTTGCAAAGATTAAAAGATTAAGTTATAAATCACTTCATTAAAGTTATTTAATTGTGCAATACTCTTAGAGTTTTCATTTGAAACCAGAATAATGTAATGATGAATTCCTTAGTAGATGCAGCAGCGGTGGTGTGTGGTAGTTTAATAGTATGGTTTACCCTTTATGATTAAAAGATTCCCTGATTTTAAGATATGTACCATGTGATTGACTCAGAGGTTTTATGGTCTGAAGATAAGCAATAATGATTGAGAAAAAGTAACCATGTTAAAGTAATTTTTAAACATTTCAAATAATATTCAAAAATACTACTGTTTTTTCTTATTTTTTTGTAAATTCTTTTTAAATCTATGGTTGTATGATAAATAATGGTTTTCATTCTGTGGAACTGACCCTTCCAGGCCCTTGAAAGTAAACACACAGTTGTCATATATGAAGTCATGTTGAGTATACAACGATTGGTGAATAAATATGGTTTGGAATTGTATGATCCTGCTTGGGATATTGTATTGGATATCATAGAAGCCATTATATCACATATTGGTAAGTTTTGTTTCATATCTTGTCTATAATGTAGAGATTTTCGGAGACATATTCCTATTTATTGTTGTGTGAGAATAGTTGTGTAATAGATTTTTATTTCCCCTTTCATTGAACTTAAAATACAAGTACACATATGTACATAAAAATTTTTAGTTTTTGCTGTTGTGTCAGTTTTATTTCTCAGTAATTCAGAATTTATATCAATAAGAGCAAATGATTCTTGGCGATATTCCTAGGATACTACGTATCTTTGATGTTCATTGAAGGAACAGAAATAACTGCTGTTACATTTCCTCTGAGAACTTTAGTTGAAATCCTCTCTATTCGAAATATTTCCAAGAATAAAATTTTTCATGAAGGGGAGCATGAAGATCTCCTTTCTTCTATAACTTAATTGCCACAATTCATCAAAACAATTAACACAATTTGTTGGTACGTGGTTCTCTCTGAAGTCTTTAATACATTCAAATGGAGTTCAGTATTCAACTTATTAGTATTACTATTTGCGCTCACCAATTTGGAACATAAATACTGATGCTCACTCTTGCATTCCAAATTACACAAATCACAAACATTTGTTGAATTAATAACTTACTTATGTTATTAATTCAACAATATGATGCCTTCCGCATTATTTTGCTGAACTCTTATCTTATGGGAATCAAGACAACAGGATCAACAATTTTCAATTTTCTTCCTCACATCAAGCGACCATGTAATTTTTAGAACATAACAAATACTTTCAATATTCAGTTAAGTATGAAAAGAATGATTCACTATTAATTATACAATTCATCAATTATAAACATTAATTAACACTAAAATATTTAATGTATCTAGGAGTCATAACACTGCATTTTGCCTCTTACAAGTTAGTGCTAAGAGAGTAACTCACAATTTAGCAACAATCTGAATGTTGTGTATAATCCAATACAATGTTGGTATATGTGCAATAATTGGGGTGTGTTTTAGAATATACTAGTGGTCTGCAGCAGAAAAAATACACCAGCTACACAAAATGTTTTTTCAAAAGTACAACACACTGCTCAAGAGAAACTAATAAATTATTCTTTTACAACTGTACAAAAAATCGAATTTATGAACAAAAACAACCAATCCAGTGACATGTATACTCACCACAACAATTCATTACATGCCAAGAAAGTTAATAAAAAAAAAATTAAATTAAATTAAAAAAAAAAAAAATTGAAAAAGTTGCTGTTCTATTAGGCAACTTGTGAATTGCAAATATTTGAAGGCAGATGACCCCTTTCTTGAAGCCTTGCTTTCGTATGACTTAAGCTGTGTCTTCAGCAAGGACACACTGAGTATGAGAATTTATTCAGTACATACTGGCAGAATAACACAATAAAATATTAGCATTTTTAGTCAAAATCAAAACTTTTGTTGTTTTTAATTTTTCTAGAGGTCCTGATTATCCAAAATAGACACATCTCATATGGCCAGAGGCTTCTTAGTTTTCTTTCAGTATCTGTGAGCTTTGGAAATTGATAATATAGATGTTTCAATTATGAGAAATAATGATCGATCTTACCAAGCATAATTTAAATTTTGTGTTACTTAGGAAAGAAAAGAGGATGTTCATAATGGTCTTCATGTCCATCCTAGAGGACTAAAGATATTAACGTACTTAATTGGCAGTGGTAATTCTAATGATATTTACAGCTCTGATACTGACCACAGTCAAAACTCAAAATTTTCTTGAAATATTTTTCTTTTTATTAATTACCAATGAATGTTAGGATGTTTAGATATTAATGTGCAGTTTTTGTTGAAAGCATAATTTTAGATGGTCCATTAAATGCACATTGCCAGTTGATTTTCAGTTAACTTTGAATTTTGTTGAATGACTTTTCAGAAACCCCACCTCACAACAGCTCAGTGACCCTTGTAGCAAGTCATCTTCACGATACCTTGTGTACAATAGAACAATTAATTGAATTGGGACAATTTAATGGTTCAGTGCGTCGTGTGTTTGAATTAATAGAACGTTGCTCTCCTGTGAGGCCTGTAAGTAACCTATTTTGTAGTTTCTGTTTGTATTACATTAAGTATAGATATGATGATGATCTCAATTTATTTTGTGTTATATGTTGCCAACAACGTTGCCGCTGATACTAGCTGAATTTGTTTACTATGCGCTGTGAAGTCGTGGATGTTAAGCGAATTGAAGACTCGCGGGTTCCTGGTTGGGTGACCAGCAAGGAACCCCGGGATCTAACGGCGCCAAACCCCTGGCCGAGGGGATAAAAAGCACTGACTGACTGTTTCATGACGAGACTTGACAAAGATAATAACTTCATGGCAACTGCCCAATGCCTATCAAGGGTTCAAAAGACCCATTGCCTTGATGACGAAACAACAAATTAAAAAAATAAAATAAAATGTTTATAAATAAAAACCCTTATTGCTACTTTTATTCATTCAACTATTTATATTAAAAGAAAGAGGATAGGCATTCTAGAACTCAATAAAATGTGTGCATATTTTCTATTTGTTTTCTTTCTTTTTTACGATAAATAAATATCTTAAGTCAGCGTGAAAAGGAATTAAAATTACAATAAAAATGAAGTTCATTCAAGTTTCTGATGTGTTTGCAACTACATTCATTAATCGATGCAGAGTATGAAAGAAGTTCTTTTAAAAACCATGTGTCTTGTGTAGAAAGAGGGTACATTTGAATTAAAATTGTAAATTTTATTGTTCTTTTTGACAAACGTGAGGACTTCATATAAAGATTGAAAGTAAATGAAACATTGTTAAAATCTTGGTTTTTGGTTATTTAATTACTATTACTATTCCTATTATGTATTCAACTACTTTGTGGTTGATAAAGAGAGAAAAGGAGATCTGTTTTCTCTGTTTAGAAATAAAAGAATATGTGTGATAATTGTGAACTTTTTAAATGAAGAATCAGTCATTTATGAATTAACACTAGCAGAGTTCAACTTAACAACAACTCTTAATCTATTGATTAAGAGTTGAGACGAATGACTTTTTGAAAGCAATAATTTGTTGTGGTTATCTTGTCAAATTTGCTATGCTTAAGAAATCTGCAGCAGTTGAAGGGAAATCACTTTTAGTATTCTCTCCCCATGATCTTTAAGAAAATTTTGACCTTTTCAACTAAGGAAATGTGTCTGCTTTGAGGAAGATTCTTCTTTGAAGCCATCTGATTCCTGGTTGCTCCATATTGGTAGTTAAAGGAAAATAGCCCAAATTCAGTTTGCTGAAACATCGTGGATTTTTATTACAGAACTGCACACTCGATTCACTTAATCAGGAATAAGTTCAATCAAATGTTTCCAAAGTTTCTTCTATTCTTCCAATTCTAACTGCACTAACATTGTTGGGAGTTTTAGGTTTTTTTCCTGAGTGTAGTGATGTATTTGGGAAAGAGATTCCACAATTAACCTCAAAACTTGCTATTAAAAAAGGGTATAATAATAATTAAAATAATTATTAATATCCACAATTATAATTATCTAAATATTTTTCAGGAAAGCTCTGTTCTGCGTTTAGTAAGTTACGTAGCAGGATCCATTGTTCCCACACGTTTGGATTGGCTTAACAAATTAAATTCTCTCTTGGAACGTTATTACAAGCAAGAGCAAAGAACCAATATCAGAGTGAAAGTGTTAGATGTGCTCTCTAACGTGATCCATGTAAATAGGTAATTGTGTTGAAACTACTAAGTATTTTATAAATTAAATTGTGCAAGAAATAAAAATATTATCCTTTTCATTTTCAGATCTGTGTATGAAGATGAGTTAATTGAACGATTTGTTGTTCCTTACTTGCAACATGTTGATGCTGATTCAGATATAATAGTCAGAAATGCAGCTGCTCAGCTTTTGGTGGATTTGTGCTTGGAATGTGAAAATAAAAGATGCCTGGAGCTAATGGATATTTTGGAAAAGGTACTGGTAATCTTTTGATTCTTTACTCATATGTGATTTTAAAATGTTACATTGATGCTAGATAAAATAATTGGTATGGCAAAAGTTGAAGATCAAATTTGTAACTTCCAAGAATAATTAAAAATAGTTGTTTGCTAGTTCTTAGAAATATTTTCTTAGATCCTATTTGTAGAGAAAGTGTTAAAGTGAAATAGGAATCAATGTTGGGTGTTATTTCAAACAAAATATTGTACTAACAAATTTGGTTTGCATTCTTGCCCCAAAGAGGACAATAATTTAAATTGACAAAACATTGGCTGATAATAAAAAAATTTATTTAATTATTAAATAATCCATAATATATCCCAAGTTTCAGTTTTTAATTGAATGTTTTTGCATCACAAGGTAATTCATAATTCCTTCAATTGTTATCAGGAACACTAGGTTTCTGTTAGAAAATTTATTGTTTCATGTTACATATGTCATATGTAACACAGATCAGTACATATTACATTTACAATGGGTGTTGGTACACATTACATTTAGAAATGTTTAAATTTTACGGACTTTAAATCCTCTAGTAAATTGAGTATGATTCACTTACAGTGATTCAATGTCATTTTTGCTCATCCTGTGTCATAGGATCAACTTCATGTTACAAAATTTGACAAATATAACCGTACTCCAATAGGAAACGTGAAGTTTGGATTGCCGTCTGCAATATACAAGAACTAGCTATTTTCATAAACACATACAACTAATATTGTAATTTATTGTTAATATTTTAGATCAGAGGTTAAATGACAATAAGCACCTACAGGCAGAATGAGGTCAAATTTATTACATCTAACTTTGAAAGTGAATTGAAGTCCGTGAAATTGAATGTCTGTGAAATTGCATGTCCAATTTCATGATGAGGCACCGGCCTATATGAATGATCTGAAACATCCTTAAGCCTCCCTACGGTTAATTGACATTGAATATTGCTTGGCACAAATATTTATTGACAACACTACATGTTTAACATCTTTCTTTTGTTTTTCACAATATTCAGTAAGCTTGTCCAACTCATTGTCACTATACTCCGAGTTGTGCCCTTCAATCACAAAATGACTTTTGCAACTTAAATTGTTTGGTTGGCAATAGATTTCATCAAACAAGGTATGAATACCACCTAGGGTCCCCATAAGTAAACTACAGCTAAAACTTCTTTATTTGTGTTATATTTACCTCCTGATTTTCTGAAGTCTTCACCAAGTATCTTGAATGTTCTAGACCTTTCCATGATGAAGTTTTTATCATATTGGAAGAATAAATGAAAGTGATTTTTAGCATGCAATAATTTAATAATATTTTATTTTTCAGATATTGAATCGTCCATTTGATCAGTTTGCCAATGACTCTATGCCTGTAATGAATGAGACTGATGTTATAGATGTAAAGACTGTAGTAATAGGACTGATAAAAATTTTCACTATCAAATTGTATCAATTGCCCTCTTCTCATGCTATAAAAGCATATCGATTGCTGGTCAATCATCTAGATGTTCATTACCATAAGCCTGTTGTTTTGGAGAACACAAGTAATATTAGATATAGGGTAATTATTTTTGCTCCTTAAACATTGTATGATAAATAATTATGGGTGTATGTGTCTCTGAATGTGTTGAGATAATGGTTCTACTTCTTTCCATCCAGATATTTGAATGTTTTCTGCAGCTAAGAGCAGATTCGCTTTATCACTTGGGCCTTCCTGATCAAGATACCAAGGAGTTGCGATTTAGCCCGTACATTGCAGCAGATCGAAAGCAGGGTGATAAAACTGGAGGGACTGCTTCTCCCCCGCCCATGAGTCCAGCTCCGACTCCCTACCCACCTTGCATTGTTACTTACATGTCTTTAACACACGCTTGCAAGGCCGTGATAAGTTGTCTCAAACAAGAAAAAGGTTAGTTTAAACCCATCTGTGATGCAGGTATGCTGGAAAATAAATCATTGTTTAACTGATTTCTTTTGTATTGTAGACTGGAAAGTTTTGCACTTGATTCTTCATGAAGTTCCTTATGTCATGCAAAACAAAGCTTTAATATTGTCCAAGCATGGAAATGATGTTGATTTACTAGCCAGTGCGTTAATGGCAATGGTATGTTGAAATGTTTTCTGAATGTAACTTATTAAATAATTCATGGAAATTGGCACTTACTGTGAATTATAAGTGAAATAAATATTTTTTTCATGTGTTTTAATAGGTCAGTGACAAGTCTTTGAGTCTCCCTGACAATCTTCGCAACACTCCCTTGAAATTCACTCGCTCTGAATTTCATGGGTATGTCTTCCCTGTACTGACTTCTCTGGCGTCATACCATGCTCATCTAGAACCAAGTCTTCAGCAGCGCCTTATAAAGTGCTTGGAGTTTGGTTTAGTGTCACGCTGTGCTCGACAATGTATAACAGCACTCACAACCTGTACTTTAGAAATGCGGGATGTCATGTACAAGTTGTTACCTGGGACATTATTGAATTTATCGAAAATTTCAGCAACGGTGCATATTGCGATACCTATTTTGGAATTTTTGTCTAGTTAGTATTGAATTTGTATAAAGATAAATTTACAAAATTTTACTGCATACAAACAGAACGTTTTTTCTGAATGAGAAGTTTAATGTTGTTTTTGGTATTTTGTTTCTTCTAGCACTTACTAGATTACCTAAAGTATTCGCCAGTTTTGTTGGCGATCAGTATATGGCTGTCTTTGCTATTGCTCTACCTTACACAAATCCTTTCAAATATAACCACTATACAGTGTCTCTTGCACATCATGTAATAGCAGTGTGGTTTCTTAAATGTCGTGCACCATTTCGCAGAGACTTTGTTAAATTCATTACTACTGTAAGTATGTTTCATTATAATCAATTTAAGTTTGCATGGAATAATATTTCCCTTACGCAATGTCTTAATTCAAGGGCCTGAAAGCCAATGTGATATTACCGTTTGAAGAAGGTCAGTTGATGAAATCTGAATTGATAAATGAAGACTCATCCAATCGAAAACGAAGTTCAAGTTTAACAGAACAAGGAAGCAGACGCAATTTGAGAGCGCTTGCTGCTTCAAATCGTGTTGAGGGACATCATGTGGATATGAAACCACCTATCGATGAAGCTTTAATGAACTTTCATATTGAACTGACAGAAACGTGCATTGACTTAATGGCTCGATACACCTTTGCCACATGTTCTGCTCTTCCAAAAAGGTATGCATTAAAAATATTGCCATTAGATCAAGTTTTTTGAAAAGAAAATGGTCATCTTACTTCAAGAAGGATTTGCAATTTAGTTTTATGTAAGTCAGTTATGGTATTTTGATCTGGCAAATTCATCCTTTTTGTGAAGCATTACATAGTAATGTTCCTATAAAAAAAAAAGTGCAAAGTTAGAAAGTTGAACCTCATAAACTTGAGGCTAATAAATAGAATATTTACTCTTTTTCTTTAAATAAATCTTTTTAAAAAAAAGTACTTTTAAAAAAAAAAGTACTTTTTAAAAATCAGTCTCCAGGAAAGTCTTATAATATTTAATTAATTATGAACTGAAACCTGTAAATTTGTTTGTAGGTTTCCAAATGCAGATTTTCTATTAAATGGTGGGCAATCAATGACTTGGTTGGTAGGCAACAGATTGATAACTGTCACTACAAGTGGATGTAGCCAGAAAGCTTTGAAGAATGGAGTTTGTGACAAGTGTTGGATGCTGTGTCGAACTGAGAAAGGTACAAAAATAAAGTTTTTGAAACCTTTCACTACTGAATAAGGGGAACAATTGTTTACCTTGTGACTTCTTCTTACCAAAGAATCATTGTGATACTGACTGTTTTAATATTGTCAAGTACACAGAAAGACATTGTTCCATTATCTGTTTCTTCTGGTTGGTTTTTTGGTCATTATTAAGTCCTGAATTAATATGCACTAAAGATTCATAAAGCATGCATACCAGAAAGCATTAAAAATACAGGAGATAGACATTCAAAATAAAACACATGCTTGTATGCAAGGAGTTATTTTTATTTCATTTCATTTGTATTTGCAAAACTTTTTTAAAATAAAGCAAATTTTGTTTTTATTTTAAAAGCATTATTAATAGTGTTTGTTTAGAAATTCAGAACAGTATTTCTGATATTTTAGTGTTATTGTCATAGCAAATTTGAATAATGTTTATCTTATCTTTATTTTATTGTATCAGTTTTCATTGTGTAGATTTCAATTTTTGTTTCTCAAAAATACTTGTAAATGGTTGAAAAAATACTAAAACAGAAACACTTCTTCGAAAATGTCAAATATGTCAATCAGTGGCATTGTAACTAAGAGAAATTTAGTGAAACTAATATATGAATGTTTTGCATACTAAACCCTTCTAAAATGTGTGCTTAGAGAATTTTATTCTTTATTTAAATAAGTTTCTAAAGTAAATTCCTCCTGTTCTTTGTAGAACCTAGCACACCAGATGGAACATCAAACCAAGATGTTCCGGCTGTCCGTGCCAAATCAGCTGTTCAACGTAGTAACAGTAATGATGTAAATAATTTTTTATATTTTCTTTCTTAAAGCAAAGTGTTATTTTATGAACAATTTATTACCGAAATTATTTAAAGAAATGTGATGATCAATTTAAGCTCTAAACAATTTACATGGTACAGAATTTTTCAGTGAATCACGATTGACCCAGCAGTTGTTTTGAAAGCATTATCTTTATCAACAGAAGTTTCATTACAACAATTTTCCACTGAAGTATATTTTTTATAAATAACATAGAAGAGGAAAAAGGTTATTTTTTGTTCTTTTTAGATGGCACCATCAAAGGAAGAAGCAAGTATTACATCTCGCCTCTCTCGTCAAATGTCCGTTGATGTGTCAGGATCACGAGCGTCTTCCCAGGCTCATAGTAGCAGTGCAACTGCAACCAGCTCTCCTGTGGATGAGTCTGGCAAACGAGGATTTGGTGTTCAAGATCCTCATGAACCTGAGCCTTCAAAGCTTGATCAACTACTGTTTGGTTAGTACAGAATCCAGAATTTACCTGAACCTCATTTCATATATACTTATTTCAATGCAGAGGAACAGGTATGTTTAAATGGTGATCTTACAGAATGCTACAGAATATTAGGATAACAACTTTTTTTTTTCTCTCCTGATTGGAATTTGGGAAGGTTTCATCACAAACAGCAAAACAGCTTTTCAGTTATTTGCTCGGATCACTGGTTCACCAGAAAACTTCATGTTTTACTTTCTTGGCGTACTACATTCACAGTTAGGGAAAGTTTTGTAATGCTCCATCAAAATCAGCGATTTTTCAAGAGAAAATATTGTGGGGCCTTGGAATCAAAATGTTGTGTAAATCTTGTTTCCATATATAGTAAATTACATCCTCTAATATGTTATGTAGTTAGATTCCATGTTTTGTGAGTCTTTGATACCGAAAAATTATTTGATGGTGAAAGTCAGTCCATCTGTCCATAAAAGGTCAACGCCAGCACTTAAACCAGCACAAAATTTGTATGTAATCAAATGTCCTGAAGTAAAATGTACACAATCATGCAGTGATAATTTTTTTTCCATCATTAGAGTATCACAAATAATTCTGTGGAACATTTTATCACCAATTACGATGATGAGTGGCAATTATGCTTTTACCAACTGCATTTGTTTCTATTCAATGAAAATGCTAGTAGTAATTTGGATTTTGCTGTGGTGTGTTGGTTTCAGTTTGCTTTAAAGTTAGTGTGAAAGCATACAGCTTGCAAACTTTCATAATTGTTTTGGGTTTATGTTCTCATTCATCGTTGAGAATGGTTCCATTCAATCTTGTGACTCCAAACAACTGCGTTTATGTTTAAGTTCTGTTTTGATTGAGTTAAAACTCAAAGCTCTGAATGCAACTGGTGAATGCAATTGCTATAATTATAAGTTAATGATTTGATGACTACATTGAAAGGAAACCCTATGAGGATGGAAAATCCTCATTACCCTGACAAGGAATATTTGGACCTGAGGCTCAAGTTCTTTAGCAGGTGGATACTTGTTGTCTCTTGGTTGAAGAACTCTAGAATTTGAACTGCACTTTTTTGTGAATACCATAAGGTGGTAGTAATGATGAAGTTATATGTATCATTTATTTAGCATAAATGATGATGCTCAAATCAAAAAGGAGATACAAAAGAAACAGTTTATTAAGCTGTTGCTATTGTTATTAATGTTATTATTTGATTTGTTAGTCACAGAAACAGTAAAGACCGGATGTGACATGTGGGGGAGAAGTAACTTTTACACACATTTTCTTGAGCTTCAGAATCTCTTCCCAACATTTTTACTATGTGTAGTTGACAAACAAAAGGATGAACGGATAAAATGACAAATAAAAGGATGAAATGACGAATGAAAGGATAAAATGACAAATAAAAGTTTCAAAAAGTGAGGGTAGCAACTTTTAAAACTAGACATTTTCCCTCCCAACATGTAGAAAAGTTTGCATTGATAAGTGAACGGCAGATTTTAATTTTTTTGTATTACTAGCTAAATAAGTTAACTACACCCAGCTCTACTCTTACCATTACTAGCAAAAGGGGAGTTCAAAAAAAGGGAGAAATGAAACTACATTTATGTCCAGAAGCAAAACAAGGGGTCATCTCAACATTTGCTCAATGGAACAGGGAAACTGGACAAAAACCCAATTGAGATGGGGGTCATTGACCCAGAAATAATAATAATAATAATAATAATAATAATAATAATAATAATAATAATAATAATAATAATAATAATAATAATAATAATTAACAATAAATAACAATACCTGCCTCAAAGCAGGGGTCTTCAGCAGTCACTGGAAAATTGCACGTCTGGCCCTTGTAAGCAAGGGAAAAGGCGATACGAACACGCCATCGGCGTACAGACCTCTCTGCATGCTAAACGTAGCGGGAAAAATCCTGGAGAGACTCTTAAAGCCACGATTACTTGCAGCAATCGAAGCTGCAGGAGATCTCTCTGATCAACAGCATGGATTCAGAAGAGGGCGCTCTACGATAGGAGCCATACGGGAAGTAATCGGAGCCGTCGACAGAGCGAACGAGGCATGCCACGCGGCCCGCCCAATCGTTCTTCTTGTGACTCTCGACGTCAAAAATGCCTTTAACTCGGCAAGGTGGGTCGATATTCTAGAGGCACTAGATAGCACGTTTGCAGTCCCCAAATATCTTACCCGTATGGTAAGGGACTATTTCAAGGACCGTTTCCTCTTATACGAGACAACAAGTGGGCAGAAAACCATGCGCGTTACCGCTGGTGTTGCACAGGGATCAATTTTAGGCCCATATTTCTGGAACTTGGTGTATGACAGCCTTTTAAGGACACAGATGCCAGAAGGTACCATCCTGGTCGGATATGCTGATGACACAGCAGCCATTGTAGAAGCCCGTAGCGTTGAGCTGGCCCAGCTCAGGCTAAACCAGGTGATGAGGCGCGTCAGTGACTGGATGGAAGGCCACGGCCTACAACTGGCACTTGCTAAAACGGAGATCGTGGTCCTTACCAGAAAAAGAATCCCTACTATCTTACCCATGCAAGTGGGTAAAGAAAGAATAATGACAAAGCCGTCTGCAAAGTATCTGGGGGTAACTCTGGATACAAAGCTGACCTACTGGCCACACATACAGAAGACTGTTGACAAAGCCGCAACTACAACTGCAGCACTGAGCAGGCTAATGGCTAACGTAGACGGCCCACGGCCGAATAAAAGGAGACTCCTGATGTCGACAGTACAGTCAATGCTTCTGTATGGAGCCGAATTGTGGGCTGAAGCACTGACTGTAAAGAAATACAGAACACGAATCACGGCGGTGCAGCGTAGGGGAGCGTTGAGAGTGGCATGCTCTTACCGAACAGTCTCCGAAGACGCTATCCTGGTGATCGCTGGAGTTATACCTATTGACCTGCTCGCGCTGGAACGCAAGCGGATATATGATAGGAGCGGAGTCGAAGGAAGAGCGAAAGCGACACGAGAGGAACGACGTACGACAATGGAGCACTGGCAAGAACGCTGGGACTGTGGGACCAAAGGAAGGTGGACGCACCGGCTCATCAAGCAACTGTCACCATGGGTGCAACGGGAGTTCGGTGAAGTAAATTTCTTTCTCTCACAGTTCCTGACAGGCCACGGCTACTTCAGAGACTATCTCTACCGCATGGGGAAGGTTACATCACCCCACTGTAATTACTGTATAAATGAATTAGACACCGCTGAGCACACCATTTTCCAGTGCACGAACTGGGAAAGAGAACGCTATAGGCTGGAGGAAAAGACAGGTAGCCTCACGCCAGAAAACACGGTGGAAGTCATGATGAAAGATGAGAAGTCCTGGAGCGCAATCTCCCACTTTATAGAGAGCGTCCTGCGGACAAAGAAGAACGAAGGCTGTCTAGACAGTAGTGTATAAGAGGGAACAAACGCAGTGACACCCATCAAGAAAGGCCCCAACCCGAAGTAATGCGAAAGCGGTTCCAGGTTGGGGTCAGAAGAAGAAACAGGTGGTTGTTTTTAGTGCGGTCGCCTATCATGAGGTAATCCCACACTGTTGAGCAACCGGTTTTGCTCTTCGCCTTTTGAAGGTTTTTTTCCACCTGCGCAAAAAAAAAAATAAAAAAAAAAAATAATAATAATAATAATAATAATAATAATAATAATAATAATAACAACAATAACAATAATAATAAATCAACAATAAAATTATGATGAATACAAAAATCACAATAATTTATTATAAATGCAACATAAACACTTGTATCAACAAATATTTTCAGATAATGAAATGATACATACAACGTATGTCTGACAGTCGCAATAATTTAATATAATATGTAGTACTTACAAGACAAAGTATTGTAAATTAATTGTTTCCATAAAAACAGAAATAGACACCTTCATTGATATTAAATTATTTGTATGGAAAATCACTCAGAAAGAAACAGAAAATTTGCCATAACACACTGCCAGCATCTGTGCACAGCATCAACAAGTGACCTGCGTCTGTAGACGGCACACCGCAAAGAGGAAAAACAGATAAATGTCCCTTCCATCCTGAGACCCCTTATCGTGAATGGAAAGGAAAATTAATGCCATCCAGGTATGGCATACGGCGTTTAGAAGAGAAAGGAAATTGCCGTTTGTGGACGACATACCACGCTGAGGGGTTAATTGTTGTTTTATATGAAGTTTCAAAACAAATAGATTTTGATTTTTTTTTTTCACATCATCTCTTTGAATTTCATATCATTCCTATGAATGAAAACTTGTGCAAAAAGAATCTGTGAATTTGTGTCTGAAAACTTGTTGATATTTATGAAAATTGCAAACTATAATAATGCAAATAAAACCTTAATTTCATACACTGTTTTTGAAATATTTTGTTCATAATCTTTGTCGAATGATAATCTTTGACATTTATATGCATCTATTTGTACTATGATTATGTTGTATATTACAGAAAACTTAAAGGGGGTTGAGAATCCCTAGTTTATATTATTAAAGTTCAGATTATAAGTGACAGAATAAAGGATATCTCTGCCCAGCCCTGCCCTGCCTGAGCTAGTGTGCACAAAACACAATCATTTTGTTTTAAGGCTCAGAGTTCAGCTTGCAACTCAGAGCAGATTTTCATGCTCACTACATTTAATAAAAAACTCAAAACAAATTGTCATATGAATGTGGAATCTATTGCCGGAATTGTTTTTGCCAGCTACTTCAATAAAATAAATTGAAATGGAATATTGAAATCAACAGGAAGTTAAATAAGAAAACATTGAATGTATGAGAGCAACACAAAAGATTTTTCTGAGGAAAAATATGCAATAAATTAGAAAATATACACAATAATATCACAAACAATAAATAATTCATTACTACCATAATAAAATTAAATTATGCGATAACTGATGGTACTACATTTAAGAAGCAGAAACATGCATCAGGTATGTCCCAAAATTTAGTTAAAAGTGAAGTTTTTCTATGAAACATCGTGGTTTGAAAAGCAATATGTTTAAGAAAGATTTTGTTTATAATATTTGTCATACCCATTGAAAGTATTTAGAATGTTCATCAATTTTATTCATGATTCATTGAATCTGTCTGCAGTGGCTATGACAGATTAAAATCATTAATTTTTTTATGGCAAAGTAATGAAATTTTGAGTTCCTTTCAAAACAATGGAATTGAGGGAAGAAAAGTGGTGTAACAAATTTTTACTAGTGTGAGCTAATGATTTTGCAGATTGTATTAATGCATAGTTTTCAAAATGCACTAACTTGATCAACGCATAAAATTGTCATGTAAATAAAATGAAACTAATTTTGAAAAGGAATTAGAACATAACCAATTGAAACACATGCAGTGATGGTTATTAACAATGCAGATTAGACCTTCAAGAATTAAATAATCTTGTAAGATATAATTTGTTGCTTACAGGACAAAGTTAAGTTGGGCCTTTCATTTTGATACACCTATGTGTCTTCCATTGGACACCTGCTTTGAGGTGTTTTTATTGTCCCACAACTTCATTAGCAGATATTTGCAGCTAATTGTAATGTTATTGAAGAATTTGTTAATTGATATTTTAAAATATAAAAGATGGCTGTTGTGCATAAAACTCCTAACTTTTATCGTGTGAAATAAAAGACTATTACAGAAATACAACAAAAAAGTAGCTTCTTTTAAAATAAAAATTGCTCATGGCCAAATTCAAATTATTAAAGTGTCAACTACTGAACAGACAGATCACACCTACAAGAATAATATAGACTTTCTTAAATGTCACTACATGCTCATTAAATAAACACTGCAGCGCCTCTGACTGGGAGGTCCTAGGTTCGAGTTCTGACAGCGGCAGGATTTTTGACACTAGCTTTTCAGCTCAGTCAAATTCAGTCGCTGTCTGGAGGAGAATTCTAGTGGCCGGCGGCTCTGATCGGTAGTTTTCTGTGGTTTCTCCGATCAACACCAAGCGAATGCCTGAGCAGTACCCTATCAAACGGGCCATAGACCGCGAGCGATCTTTCCTACCTCTTCCTTGTCCTATCCTCTCCCCTTACACACACATTTACACTAACATGCACTGCAGTACCACATATTTCGGGAGACCGGTCGGGAATTTAGAGCTTGTCCCGACTGGGGTGGTGCCCCATTAGTGGGAGAGTCCTGCTTAGGGGGAAACCCCACTAGCCGACAGTAGGTTGGCACCGGATCTCGCCATCCCCTGAGATGACCGCCATCTCCCAAGAGAAAAAACAATACACAACACTTACAGGACTAATGACCAAAGCAGTTGACATGCCCGGAAATACAAACAAAATCAATCAATCAATCTCATTAAATGAAGTTATTCATGCCTGAAAAAAGCTCTGAGAAGTAAGGTGAGCAATTATCCTCCTTTAGGGAGGAAATTCCTTTTTTCGGTTCAGTCCTTCCCTGAAAACTGTCTGCCTACGAGTCTTCCTTTTCAATGTTTTTAAAACTAATATGTTAATCTCGTTAATCAATTGAGAAATCAAGATTGAATATTGGTAAGCTAGCTGCTATAGTTACCATAAAATCCAGTATGAGGGATATTTCTTGCTTCAACATTTCCAATATATTTTAAGAAAATGATATATTGACAAAAAATATTAATTCAAAGGAAAAATACTCATGTAATTAAATAATCAAGAGAGGTGTAAGCATAATTAGTATATTTTTGTTTGATTCATTTAATGTTTCATTTATTTATGTTATACTTAATTTGTTATTTACCTTGTACTTTTTCTTAATTTATCACCTTTCTTTTCACAGTAAAAACATTGGTTGCCTTATGAGAAGTGAATGTTAGGAAAATTAGAAATGCAGTCAGTAAACTCACGTTTTCGAAATCCATGGAATAGTATGACGCGTAGCACCAGAAGTTTTCCGTTAAGATGCTTGTTAAAAAGGCTCCATATGATCCCTTTACACACTAATACTTATGTTTCTAATGAGTATTGTTGCTAAACTTTGTGCAAAGGTGCACTTTCACTGCCTACTTGAAATGCTGCAAGATCAAGATTTTTTTAATCACAATAATTGTTTTATTTTTGTATTAAGAACAAGATTGAGTATGTCACAAGGGATAGTTCATGATTTGAGATGCCAGAAACAGGAACTTGACAGACAGATGTTTAGAGAAAAAACATACTTTTTTGGTATCTGGGGACAACAAAACATGTATTTCTGTTGAAATCTCGAATTCAAGTTTCCGTAGCATTACATTAATTTCTCTATACTACGTATATTACTCCGTATATATGTATTTATATGAGAAAGTAAAAAGGTCATCCAATCAAAATCCATTGCAGTAAAGCAGGCAATTGTGATGTAATGTAACTTAGAAATGAACTGTATTCCAAGATCTTATTACGTTGAAGCAGATGATTGTGGTATTAGTATATGTATAATTAATAATTATTCAAATATGCATCATTTCTATTCAAAGAACCCCTCCCCCCCTCATTCACTATTTTCTGAAAACATTTCTGGCAACCCTATTGATGAAGTAAGTAAAAGGCCTTCTGGGGTTAGTAACAAATTAATATTTCGTGGTTTCTTTATTTCAAGAGGTCTTTTACAAAGTATGCTAAGGTGCTATGTGTAACTCTTTTTCAAGTGCTAAAAATCAAGAACAATCAATATTGTGTTAACAAATAATTCTGCAAACAACTCAATTAAATGATTGCTATAAATTTTAACACTTATCCCCTCACTCAGGCCTGCATGTTCTTCAGAGTGCCAAAGGACTTTGCAGAGAATAGTTAAATTGAATGAACATGTGTTTCTCCACAGGGGCCGTCATGAATGTTCGGTCTGCCATTTTAGGTTTTCAAAAAGCTACTATTTCAAAAGGAATGTGTATTAGCGCAGAGTGGATCATCCTCTTCAAAGCAGAGTGTCTCAGTAGAACTTCACAGAGAGGTCCCATTTATTGTTGCACATGTTGGGCCATAACAAAAAAGATACTTTCAAATGAGAATTCTGCCAGCAGCACTTCACAGAGGAAAGGTCTTGGTCTTTCCGTGTATGAATGCACAAGTGGTGGCATGCACTGGTGGATGCGGAGGGCTCTGCCGGTCCACAAAGACAAACACCCTTTGCCTCAGTCTGCCAAAAGCGCTTCCCAGAGAAATTCACTTTAGTTCAGCACATGCAGAACCACAGAGATGTCTCGTTTTAAATTCTCTTTTCTTGTTCCCTAAAAAAAAAATTTAATAAGGATCAGTGGTATGATAATTACACTTTAAATAAGACGTACACAAGATAATCTATTAATAGACATATTCTATTAAAAAGGCTTCAAGAAGCAATATTAAAATTCATCCTCTTATCTTTCAGTAGTCATGTACACATTAGACATAGTTGAATGTAAAGTCCTATTTCAGGAGAGGAATGCTCTGCAATCTGCTTTACTTTGTATCACGTGTATGCTGTGAAATATATTTCACATCATAACATGAGAGAGGTGGAGGAGATAGAGAAAGAAAAAGTGAGGGGGAGAGAGAGGGAGAGTGAAAGACAATGAGGAAGGGAAATTGAAGGTTAGAAGGAGAGAAAGGAGAGATTTTTGGAAATATGGAATCAAAAAGGCAAGCGTTCAAAACGCATACTTAAAACTTCTTCCTTCGCCCTTACACTTCCTTGGAATCAATGCCTTCATTGCAAAAACTGCCACAGGAGAATTTAACAAAATGCTCATACATTTTTAATTAACTGTACCATCTACATTTTTAATGATGTCTTGATTTTTTTTTCCAAGGGAGAAATATATAGAACCCTTAATCTTATTGGTATTGAAGGTAGAATTTATTAGTTTTCTCACTCTAGTTAGAGAGAAAAAATGATACCATATGTTTTTAAATTGTTACACTTCTTTCAAATTCATATGTTTTTTTCTCACTATAATGTACTTTTAATATTTTGATATCACATAATCTTACTTGATATATATTAACAAATAAAACAGTAACTTTGTGTTTGCAAATTACAACAATGTTTATTATGATATTGTGTATTTATTATGATATAATTATTTACAATAATGTGTTTCTCAGCAAATGACATATTGCACTTGTCATCTGTTCATTCCAGGGGCACATAGAATGTCCCTTGTGCCCTTGTATAGCTTCCCCAGTGGAGTGGGGGGGGGGGGCGATAGCAGACGTCACTGGGCCGTGACACAGTACTAATCGATTACCAGAGGGTTGTATGCTCATTTTCGGTCAAAGTGTAACCTATAGCGCCTTATTGCTAGGCAAAATGTCAAACACGCTCATTTGGCGGGTTGCCTATACACAGGCGTTACAACCAGAGCACCTATGTTTAGTGCACTCTAGCGGGCACCAGTGGAAACTTAGCATGTACATGGAAATAATTTTTCTTTTGCCTTAAAAATAACTTTTTCAACCTTTTTGAAGGCAGACCAAGGTACCAATCAATCCCAAAAATACTCTAAATTTGGGATTTTGTCAGTAGAAGCCATTTCTATGTCTGGTTTCTTTACAATGAGCATAAACCTGTTTTTAAATACCAGAATTTTGTGTCATGAATTATAAATTTTAATTTGTCACCAAACTATTGCTGTTTACAGCTTTTTGCACCATCAAATAGCATTTTAAACACTTTTCTATGGCCATAGAATTACATTTGGCCTTTAAACACCAGATCTTGATTTATAACCTCTTAAAAAATAAATTACATGAGGTACTTGAAATTAAATTTAAAAACTAAGCCTTACATCTAGGTTTTACAACATTTTGCTCTTCCAGTGATGGATGAGATGGCTTCTCGGCTGAAAATTGTTGAGGTACAAGTTCAGTCCAGTTTTTAAATTTAACATTAATGGCAATTAGAAATTGTAGAATTAATTGTTGTGTAAAATTCCCTTATGTTATAAGTGTACAGAATTTTGATTACCATATTTAAATTGAGACTAAAGCCTATCATGGTCTGTAAATAATTCAACAAAATAATAATGTATTCCTCAAACAAACAAACAAACAAACAAACAAACAAACAAACAAACAAACAAAAAACAACCAACCAAGAACAACCTTGCTGTAAAATATTTTCTGTTTTTTATTTTTCAATAATTATCACTTTAATTATATTTTCAAATACTATTGTATTAATTTTTTTTCAGGTAGTTTTTGGCACAGGTGATGGAAATTGGTAATCGAAACAGGTGATGGTTCATTGATGCAGATATTCATGGATATTGTTAATGATAAAAGCCTATTGCATTATACGACAAGATCATGAACATGTATTTGAAGGTGATGCCAATATACATTTCGCAAATTTTGCAAGCATCATGGACTTTTGTGATTTCATTCATATTTAACATTCACAAAATGTATATACATTAATTGTTCAATTTTTTTAGTGTGAGTCATTTTTGACCAGGCAAGTTATTTTAAAATTCTCATTAGGTAATATAACTTGTGTTGTATTCTGTTATAGTTTCAATATGTGCTATGTAGTAGTGCTCTCAGAATGACTACAAATGAGTATGAGTAATATAAAAAATTCACATTCTCACTAGAAAAGTGTCATTAACTTCAAAATGCTGGTTTTTCAGGACATTGTTTTACAACTAGAGTTCCAAATCAAGTTCATGGAGTATGACAATCTGTAATTTTCTTTTGAAAGATTATTAATTTTTACTTTGGTTTCCAAGGAAAAAAGGTTTCAAGTTTTTCATAATTTAGGGTTCTCCACAGGGTGCTGTTTGAGGCATATAGTATAAATAACACTGCATTGTCAAACATGCAATGATTTTGGCTATTATTCATCTTGAAAATTACCAGAGAAAAATATCTCAGATTGTGTTAATGATTCTTAGGCAAAGAAATGTCATTACTGTTGTAATTGTGTTGACCTTAATAATTTTCTGAAACATTTCCCTTGCCAAGTGAACAAAATACTTTCCTCTTGAAATAAAACAATTCAATATTACTAGACATGATTCTTGTGCCCTTTAAAATGCTAAAACCTGCATATATATGCCGGATAAAATTTGACAAAACAAGCACAATCCAATTTTAGCTTGGTAATTTTTTCATTGCCTTTTGTAACAGGAACAATAAACAATGTTTCTAAATTTTACTCAGTCAAATTTATCCTTTTGTGAGAAATGAATCTTTTTGAACATTCTACTACATCATCAAATGTAATTGGAGCATATTTGTAAGATGAAATCTGAGCCAATGTGAGATCAAATTCTGCATTTTCTGCTCTTGAATCACAAATTTTTTTTCTTTACATTTCATAGATGTTTTAAATCAGAATTTAAATTTATTGGTTTATATAATTTTTCCTTGGTATTGTAATCACACTTGCATGTCCAAACACTAATTTCAAAGACATTGTTGTCAACAATATTTAATGACTTCAATGGAGGTAATCCTGCTGTTTTCAATTTCTGAATTGATATAGGCAATTTTACAAAATTTAATTAAATATGCATTTTTATTGTATTTTTTTTATATACATGGTTTTATAATATATTTTATTTTATTTTTTGCATACAAGCAGACTAAGAGTCTGCACCTAATTATTTTCCCCTCCCTTGTATCACTGTCATTTACCAGTTATAATGAGTAGTGATCTATATGTGTGTGAAATTAATTCGAAGAATATAATCCTAAATTTTGAAGCAATTCAGAAAAGTATGCGTTTAACCAAATAACTTGCCAAATTTAAAAGTCACTTCAGAACTGGTTATTAATTTGCTAAGAAAACTTATTATTTGACTCATCCAATAAAATGAAGGCCAATCATTTTGTCCCACACTAAAGTGATGAGTCTTCTCCCACCTTACACAATACTAAAATTATGATTTATCCCAACCTCTCACTATATTTATTTGCTGTTATTGAGTGCACATTCTTCTCTACAATATTTTTATTGGTGCATTCAGGTAATAATAACAATAGTTATGACAGTAACTTGTTGGGAGTGTAGGATTTGTAAATGCAGGCAATTATTCATTGTCAAATGGGCAAAAAGGTTTCTAAGCAATGAGATTGATTCAAATTGCAGACCCAGCAGGTAAATCAATTCTTGGCAATACATTTTAATTCCAGTTTTTAAATTAATTCAGCTAATTTGATCTAATTTTTATAGTATGTTTGTACATTTAGATTACAAAAATTAAAATAACAGAAGTAAAAAATATAAATGTGATTTATGTTGGTGATTTCTTCCATATCCTTTTTTGATTTTAACAGTATGTAAACTATTTATGAATTCATTGTAATTGTAAACTAAGTGTTAATTTTATGTAGATGAATTTTGTGCTAGTGAATGCAAGAATCCTAAGTATAATGAAGGGACTAATAGAATTGAACCTTTTGTAACCAAAATTAATATAAACATAAAACAAGAATATTAAATTTGTAAAATGAAAGGTTAAAAGAAACAAACAACAAATACATTCGAAAATAATTTTCAGCTAGATATTTAGCCATAATTTAAATAAATCTTGGCGTTTTTATAAAAAAAAAGTGAATTAAATTTGTTTTTTGAGGGATCAGTAATAAAAGTTGCTATTTAAATGTACTTGTGAAACAGTTTTAAAATAGTTTTGAAACAGTTATAAAATGTTTTTTAAAATAGTTTTGAAACAGTTATAAAATATTTTTGAAATAATTACTGATGACTGTAAACATGTTCTTACTCTCCTTGTGTATTTAATCCACCTGATCACATAAATGATTAAGTGGTACATCAATGTTTCATTATGATTTGTTAGCAATTAGGTTTATGTCAATATATTCCATTCTACTTTTACTTTACTAAATAAATATTTTAATGTTAAATTCTAATATTTTATTGCTAGGTACAGGTTGTTTCAGAATATTCATTATATATATAATGAACCCATAATGTATGACTTTTATTCAACAACAATGCAGGCATTATTGATGTATGTATATCTACTGTAATAACAGTCAGACTGCAAAATTTGAGGCCTTTGAGGCTTTTTGTGTAATTTATTGTGAAATTTAATTATCACTAAATGCATAATTTTTATGCAATTATTTCCATTTTTACGGTGTCTGGTTGTGTTGGTAAATATACAGATCCATTGTTGGATCAAAATTAAATAATGAATATTCTATTAATAGCAAGTACAACGCATAACCCATCCTATACCTGTAAAACCAATAAGAAATGCTTAAATAAGGCAACATGTACGGCTGGCACTTCAACCAGTATAGATAGCTGTGCAAGCCGACTCGGACTCCTTCTATCAGTTTCGTCTGAATGCGTCAGGACGGTAGGCTGGATCCTCCAATCTGTGTTGCTCGCTTACGCTGAGCAGATAGCCAACTCTTCCGATAAGGTTGCTTGGGCTCGGCAGCTTCTAACCGTGCACTTCTGACAAGGTGAATTCAGAGGAGTGCAGCAAGGGACTCTTCACGATGCAACGTTTCGTTCCAACAATCTCCGTCATGAAACAGTAACAGTGAACCTGGTTGGGCCTATATTATCATGCGTTCCCTTGATACAGTATAATGGATCAGGTACACTGCAACTGTTCTTTTTTCTCCGTGAAGTAATTTTTTTCTGTTAGCCACTCCTTTGTTCAACCAAGACAGAATATTTGGAAGAATAGGAAAATTTATTAGGAAGAATGAAACCATCATGAAGTCATATGAATACACAGACATAATTGCACAAACTGCCACTGTGAAAGAATTAGGAAAACATTTTATGATTTATGACTGGAAGAAAGCAGCGGCAGCCACAATCAAACCTCCTCCTCAGTGACATTTCAAAATTTCTGTTGCTAAAAGGATTGTTCTGAAAAAATCCACATCTGAAACAAATGTGTTTGTAAAGGGAGAAATGAATTATAATACAGCAATTGGAGTATTTAAATCTCTTGAAAAGAGTGGCAAGACAGTTTCACAAATAGTTTCTGAAATACTTCCAACTTGTGTAGCTATGAAACAAAATAAGCTTGTTGATGTTGAATCTCTTCTAAGAAAACACTATGGCAATAAATGGAGAAATTTCTGTTTCTATAAAAACATTTTGGATAGCGACTTTGGGATAAACCAAGAAGCTGAAAATAAGAAGGAACACTAAATAGTCAATTTTATGGAAGAAGTTGGGTTTAGAATGTAAACAAACTCATTTAAAAAAGAATTTAGTATCTAACTTGAAAATTGCTTGTGAAGGACAATAATGTCACATTTCAACAATCAAAACTTGTAAGTTAGATCAATATTCTAAATTTCTCAACATTAAACATTAAGAATTTCTAAACTTTTGTGTAGAATTTGTTAATTTAATACCGTTTTTGAAAATGTAATACACTAATTTACTTTAAATGTTGAATTTTTATGAAAATACAATAAAGGAATGAAGGCAAAATTGTTTTAAAAACTTTTCTTCAACTGTGCTCTTTCAAAACCCTATTCATTAAAATTAAAATTTTAAATAACTCAGAAGAAATTGCAAATTGATTTTTCCTGATGCAACACTTTATATTTACGATCTTTGAACTACAATTCACAAAAAGTTTGAAAACATTCCCTACTAACGAATGCTGCTATAAGTTTTTTGTAATTTTCTCAAATCCATTTATGATAGATGTAGGCAGTTTTGCTAGTAGATGCTTCATATTTATACACCATTTATGATTTTATTTTAGTCACACAGTCCTTGGTCCTGAATATTGTATTTAAATTTAAATTGTTTATTCTAATTTTAAATCTTGCTTTGCTTTTGTATTGCTATTTCATATTTAAATTTCTACAATGAAAGGAACAGTTTTAATGGTTAAAACTGCTTAATTACAGACCTCCTGATGATGCGGCCTCATTGTATCCCAAAATGTTGTATCTTTAGCAGATTGATGCCAATAATACAATTATGTTTTAAAATAATTGAATACTTTGTTTAAAAATTAAAGGACACCACTGCACAAATATTTACTTATGTTCTTTGTTCTTAATGATATATAATAATAATTCCCATATTACATATAGTTATATTTAATATTTAATGTATTCTCAATCTTAACAATTGTTTTAATTATAGTCAAAAAATTCAAAATCAACAGTTGCCATAAGGCAACAAGATTGTAGTTGTGACTGGTATTACTTTAATTACAGAAATAAAAAATTTGGTCTTCTCAACCATACAAAATCAAAGAATCATCTCCTAAGATTATTGACCATTTTTGAAAGAGTTCTATGTTTCTACAGAACTTTTAAATCAAAATGAAATGGGAAAAAAGATGTTTAGTTATTGCAAGCCAAGTTTTAGTAATCAGCTATTCTTTTCTCATTTTTAGTAATCAGCAATTCTCAGTATACAGTTTTTTAATTCAGTTTGCAAAGCAAGAGAACTCATTCATGAGCATAAATCAATAATAAATCAAACATTGTTAAAAACAAATTGTATTATGTGGGCAATTTGTTTTGGTAGTGCAGAAAGCAAAGAATGTTATAAAACCATATACTTGTATGTCCCCACAAAATAAATTATTTAACACTTCAATAAATGAAGCAATTTAAACTATTATATATTTTTTTACTTTTCTCTTGTTAATTTGAAGAAACTTGTTGATAACATTATTTTCCAGGTAAATTAATCCAGGGGAAAAATTAAAGTTTACAAATATATTGAGGTATCAATCTCCCATTTTAATACAAATATTTGGTACAAATTCATTCTGATTACATAAGATGTATCAGAAACATATTTTTTCTAATGCAAAAATACATAAGAACAGACCTTACAACTCCACATTATATATTAACACTTAGGTTCATACACATGATACAACATTATAAAAATATATTTACACATATCATTGAGTCTTACGAAGTAAGCCATTTGTTCAGTTTTTTTCCAGAATCTACATTAAATTGATTCCATAGTCCATTACGAAACAAATAAAATCTAATGAATACTGCTGTATACAATAATGCATATTTCTCTTTGAAAAATAAGTTTATTTTCTATATTATCTTTGGTCAAGATGAAGACATGAAAAACTGACTCTAGAAAACAAGAAAATAGATTTCAGCCTTTAAAAATTGCAATTTCCATGTTTTGTACTTCAAGTAATATTATTGTGGCCAGCAAGAGAAAAAGTGAAAGCAAGTGTAATAAAGAGGTCAACTTCAAAATGATTGAAAATCACATTTAAATGATACAAAAGCAAAATACAGTAAAACTTGCTCAATGTATAATGCAGAAATCTGTCTAATGTGAACATAAATCGCAGTCCTGCCAAACAAATTCTACAGTATTACATTGCATAATGTGGAATCTTGTCTAATGTGGAAAAAAATACTGGTCCCCTGAGATTCCACATTGAGCAAATTTTACTGCAGTGTAAATATCTGCTTTTCATTGTCTCCCCAAGAGCAGGGTCTCAATAATACCCAATTATATAATTGATCAAATCAGTTAATTAATATATTGATTTCGCATTGACAAAATAAGTTTCTTTTATAGATGCAATGTTTCAAAGGCTGTGAATGCTATGGTTGTTTATGAGTATGTACATAATATTCCTATCATAAGCTATACACATATTCATCTCAGCACAATCATTCAAACACAAACCAAAAAATAGCTGCAGAAATTCAATCAAATGAGAACATAATGCAAATGTCATAAAGCAGTTTCTTAACATACAAGACATTTCACAAACCACAATACTTCTTTCACCTTCTCAATGTAAGTCAAAAACATTAATTCTTAGTTTCTTGGAAGAGAAAACATCAAGAATGAATGACAGAATAAAAAAACAGTTACTTAAAAATAAGAGTGTAGGCAGCAAATCTGGATCGTATATATTGGTAACAATAAACAAAGTCACACCATTTTTTAAAACCAATCTTTTACTTAAAATGCTAAGGTTGTTTGGTGTTTTGAGATAGGAGAAAGGAAACTAACAAAGGCTTTTTCTTTCAACACAACAGATGTAGAATTCAGGAAATGAAAATATTACCACATTTACCAGAATATAAGATGACCCCCTAATTTTGAAGAGCCCTCCTGAACTTTTACTAATTCTTTCTAGTCAAAATAAAATTATCAATGTTCATATTGACTAGAATATTGGCTTGTTAATGGAATAGTTAAATCTTTTTGTCTTGGCTATCACTATTTTCTTGTTTCTTAAAATAATATCTCATCATTGCATTTGTTACTACCATCTTCATCTTCACATGTATCTGTTTCTTTCTTTACAGTCACCCTCTTATACCAGATCCTATTCTGACATTTTAGGCCCCCCTAAAATCTTAAATCTTTCATCTGATGCCTGGGCACTGAACTAAAGAGTCAACTTGATGAGTTCATTGTGTAATAAAATCTCAGCAATAATTTTATTCATTTTCACAATGTTTTTCTTTCTTTAATTCCATTTATTTGAAATTCTTTCTTTAGCAGATATTAAAAAATATTGGTCTTGAAATCTTCAGAATTGCCAAGTGACTCACGAGGATGTAAATAAATAAATGTAAATGGTTTTATTGCCTTTGCAACTTATTGATAAAACAGCTTGAGTTTCTGGATGTGGAAAGGAAATATAAAAAACTTTGATCACAACTGACTAGTGTTAGTCTGCAAATATAAGATGACCCTGAATGTTTCAAATGAGACATTCTAAAAATAAAAAATGTCTTATTATATTCAGGCAAATAAAGTAATTCATTTTAAAATAATGATTTATACATGTCTTGAAGATTTTAATTTTCTGTTTGTTTCAATAAGTTCATGAATTATATCTCATACCAAGTTACTAACTTCACATATGCTTAATAATGTGAAAATATCTTCATTTTCATGGGGAGACAATTGTTGAAAATTTTTATAACGTAGAGTGCAGAGACATAAACATACAAGATTCATACTTCACTTTTCTTCAGTAGTCATTAATTGCTGGACGTTTGTTCTGTATCTTCTCTATTTCATTTCCATTTCACTCTGTTTATATTTCATAATTTTATTTTCTTAATCTTGAATTGAAATAAATTTAAAAGTCATCTTACCTGCACTTTCTGATAAAACTATTCACTTCTACATTCGTGAATTTGTTTCATTTTTTTCTGCGCCTAGGTTTGATTCAAAGAAGCAAAAATATGAAACTTTTTGCAAATTTTGTCCCATTGCCTGATCAATGTAGTCCTCAGCTAATCATACAATATAAGAGCATTTCTCTGACAATATAATTTAGTTTTCTGCTTACTTATGCTGCCAACATCTCCCGTCCAGATTCCTCTCATAGTAATTAGTAGAAAGAGATCACCCAAACAGGTGCCAAATTACAATGCTTTGCCATTTTTAAGAAAAGAGAGATTGTAAAGAGATTTCAAAAGTTTCTGTTGGAAAATGCTCATGCTAGTGCAATTACAAAAAGGAAAAAAGCAATAGAAAACACACTACTTTTTTGTTTTCATTCCATAACCCTTGACTAAGCCTCCAGACCTCTTTCCAGATTCTTTACAAGCAACCTTCTGGAGAAGTGCAATATTTCTTAAGGGGAAATGTAAAGCAAAACTCTGATTTTTTGGGATTTTAACATTTTCTAAACGGTTACAGTTTTTTTAATAAAATCCTATTATATCATTGCAAAATAAACTCTTTTATCGTGTTTTTTATGTAACAAAATGGTGTTTTGCTTACAACTCTCACATATATTTTGAAGGAACACTCTCTTATGTTTTGAACAGATTCACTAGAAGTTTCTGATATTCATTAAATACTAGAGAAAAATGCATTTTTTAACATTCCTTGCATTGTAAAACTTTATTTTCTGTCTATGTATGTGGCAAACATATTTTGTTTATTTTTTATCATGACCAGGTGACTGGTTTCGTAGAATTAACTTCGATACTGATTTCTAAAATATGACATTTTCTAACACATTTCTCCCATTATCTCTTTAACTACTTAAGTGAAAATTTTCAATTTTTGAAGGTCAGTTAAATAATAAAGAAAATATGGTAGCAAAGTGAGTGCAGTTTTATACTTCAGGATTTCTGCCTAAAAGTACATTAAAATTATGTAAAAATTTTGACTTTTATTTCAAATATGCTGTAAAATACAAAAACTCTTCAAAAGATGTAAACCTGCTTATATTTACATAAAACATTTCTACCCAGCCACCCCTAAAATTTCACAGCATTCGATTGAATAGTTTGTGAGATAATGGGACAAATGTAGATCCAAATTAACATGAGAGAGGTAGAGCTTTATGTCTCCCTTGAAAGCAATTACACCAACAAGAGGATACTTCTCCAGTATTGACTTACTTCAGTGAGCTATGGACCCAACAAAATACTTGTGAATAAAATGTTTTTACTATGTTCATGATATCTTAACAGATGAAACATTCAGGATTCGAATCTTCAAATCCAAACAGGAAGATTAAAATAACTTTTCAAACATTAGTGTTTGGCAGGGCAGTAATTTAAATAAGACGTTCCTTTGAAAATTTGTCTGTGCTATTGCTTCTCTTCACAACCTTTCTTATTGAACAGAATTTGACAACATTCTTTAAGTCAAGAAATAAATTCAAAGGAGTTTAATGATGACATATCTGCCCAAAGGTAAAAAAAATATTGTGAGACAGAAAATGTACATTGAAATAACATAATCTGAGCAATATAATAAGACTTCAAGTTGCTTTGTTGGTGTACCAACAAAATTTCAAGCAATTATATATAATCATTCTGCTTGTCTTCATTCTGTATCAGAATATAAGTGCATAAATAGTTTAAAACACACCTAATGGTTTCATTATTGAATTGAATATCAAAAAAATACATCATTGTAAAGGACTTAAACAAAATCTGTCTTTAGATCTTTTGGGTCAAAAGTCTCTCTTTTGAAAAGTGCTACACTCATGCTCAAACACACACTTAGTCTTCTTTCCACAGTAAGTACCAGTTTCACTCACAACACATCTTGATTATAAAAGCTGGATGCACTCAGAGAAATGGGTCAAACGTAATGAGGTGAATTGGAGCAAAGAGGCCACTGCAATTGTGGCGGAGCGTGTTGGTCGTTGTGGATGCCAGAATACCAGTTGGCCTCAGTTGTCTGAGTAGAACTGGTCGTTCCTAATGCATCGGCCGCTGGGATCCCTTGCGGTGGCCTCGCGCGCTGCCTGCTTTGCTGTGTCCGCGCGGAGGGCTACCTAGGGAGACAGCAGGATGAGTGTACATGTCACACAAAATCAACAACTTCACATGCAATAACCAGGAAATGGTGAGCAGCCAACAAGGGTGGTCTTGGTTCAAAAATTAAAAGTGATCTGAAATGAAATTTCAATTTTTCCAAACAGGATGTTTGGAATAATGCATTTTCCTATAATTTTTAATGTGAAATTTTATTCTTATGTTATTGACACATCACATCCATTTTTCCCCATCGTTTTTAATTCTATCCTTTCTTTTGTATTGTTTAGTTTCTCTTGCATTATTTTTATTTTCACTAATACTTAATAATTCAATCTAATATTGTAACTATTTGATAATAATCTATTTTTAGTATTGCTGTTTTTATTTTATTAAACCCATTCATTAACTAAGAGTTATTGAATTAATTAGTTAAACATTTATGGCTAATGCATCAGTATAGAAATCCATATCAAGAAACAAGCTCTTTAAAAAAAATTTAGACTGTTTCTGCATGTAAACCATCCAATAGCTTTTGGAAATTTGTCTATGCTACGTTTTTAGATGTCATAAAACAGCAGGCTGAACTTACGAACAAGATGAATACCAGTTTACAACTGACAAAAGACATCAATAATATTAAATTCTTTCACCATTTTGGTTTAATATAACAAATACATAAAATACATCAATATAAACAAGCTAATGTCAAATTTAGCTTAATTATATGGCATTTATTGGCTTAATTAAGCTCTTAAATGAAATAACAATTCGAACTGTTTATGATTTTGATATTACACATAGATTGGAAAATGATGGCATTATCAATTATTAATTTTGATGCTGAACCATTACAGATGTGTTAATAAACTGATTATTTATTCATGTGACAAAGCATATCTTTCTGCTTACAGAGCATATTTTAGTGCTTATGCACATAAATTCAAGCAATATCATGAGATGGACAGGCTTCAATAAATCTTTTTTCATCAAGAAGTCTATAACTCAAAAATATTTGTCATATTGTGCAGTCTTTTAGCACAATCAAACATTTCAGGAAAATTGTTAAAAAGAATTTAAATACTATGTCACTGAAATACAAATATGATTTCTTTGCGGACATTTTCAAATAATAAAATGGATTATTCATGTCTTACAGAGATAAATGCAGTTCAGAAGGGATTTCTTTCGGGAATATTCCAATCCTTTTGAAAAGAAAGATTAGGCAAATTTCTATTAAAAAAGCACTATAGAATTGAAAGAAAGTTTTTATATACAGATGGGGAATTGTAAATGTGTATTGCATATTCTTGTAAAAGAAAAAACAGAATAAAATTTAAAAAAAGAAAAATTGAAACACATAAACAACGTTTCCTAATATTGAAAACGACTCATTTGAAGATACCTGGACAATTAATTAAAGTCATGTACTCCCCAAAATCAATTCAAAAATCAAAATTAAAAAGATTTAGTAAAATTAATCTGTTTTTTACAAACAAAAAAAGAAAAGTTAGGATTTTATTATGATAATATCCAATTTGAAATGATGAATATTAACAATTGTTATACAAGAGTGTATTTATTATTCCAAATATTGTTACAACTCCATTATTATAATTTTGCAAATAATGTAAAGTTAATTAATATTATGATATATTTCTTGCCATAGATTGGTCAGTCTGTTTTGAAATTATTTTCTGAAAGTGACAATAAGGTTTGATTGTCTGATTGACCTTTTGTGTTGATAAGGTGTGGATGACAAATAAAAATTGTATATTATAATTAGGATTGCAAGTGAAACTTATTTGAAATTTTCATGTGCCACGCCTTTTACTTATGTTCTTCCCAAAAGCTCAACGTAATTGGTCTACAAATGGTTAAAAAATAGTGGCAGCATTTGTATTATTGGTGCTCTAGTTGAAATTTAATTTGGTGCCTCCCTTTCCTTTGCAAAGAAGAAAAGATGGAAAATTATACTTCAGGTGAATTGATATCCTATTCCCACTTCCACTGGGTTGTTTTTTTGTCTCTTTCTCCCTCTCTCTCTCTCTCTCTCTCTCTCTCTCTCTCTCTCCCTCCCTTTTTCTCTTTCACTCTCTCTCTGTCTGTCTTTCACTCTCCCTCACTCCCTTTTCTTATTGTTTGTTTCTCTCTCTTCTTTTTCTCCTTTCTTTCTTCCTGTTTTCTTAATGCCCTGTAGCTTTGTAATTCAATGCTATCAAATGTTCACAATAATTCAACTGTTGCAGAATATCCAAATGTGAAACAATAGATGTTTGAATTTTTGCCAAATCGAAAGCAAAAAATCTACTAAAAAAAACTAAATGAATTATATTGGGTACAGACTCATAACTCTACTTTACTATATACACCTTGTAATAAAATTTGGTGTTCCAAATTAATAGGACCCAAGGAGACTGAAGGTTCTGAATTGGCAATTTCCTTCAGAGGAGGACATTCAAAATTTCAGGAGGTGAAGAATCAAAGAATTGCTGATCAAATACAAAGAACATTTCCCTTATGCAATTGTCTGAATAAATCCTAAGAATGTCATGAAAATGGTTTCTTGTATAAGTTCCATCATTTGTATTCTTTTATTTAAACATTTAAGAATGTGGAAATCATAAATGAGGTGTCTAATAGGAATTAATTGTATCCTTGGAAAGGAGAAATTAATACAGTGTACCAAGAAAATCTCTCTGCACAAAGCCGAATTATTGCCTCCTTTTAAAAATTGCATTTATGTTGGTAACAACCAGATCACTGAGAAGCAAGTGCAAACGACAACACTTCCAGAATCTAATTGTGATCTGCTGTGAGAGTATGCAATGTATGTTTTCAAACTGCAGCTCCTGCTACCAACATAATTTCTGTTGCAAGCACTCTGACCAGCAAAGTACCATTGTGGAGGGACTTTCCTGGTGTGCTATACTTTTCCACTTGTCCCCTTCAGGGGAGTTTAGTACTTCCTGCCCTCTGTGTTGAACCCATTTGTAAGCCCAAAGAGCGTTTATGGAAGATGGACCAAACCAGAAGAGGGAGGGGGAGCGGGAGGGAGAGAGGAGGGGGCGACGCTACTCACACTACATAGACCTTGTCTCCACGGCTGGCGCCCACGTGGCTGGCAGTGGGAGCTGCAGGGGCCAGGGGGGCAGCGTGCGCGGCCGCCTCTTGCAGGATCCGCAGCCGTGGGCCCAGAGGCACCCCCAGTCGTTGCAGGCGCTCCTCACTCAGGTACGGCAGTTCCACCATGCCGACTCTCTCTTGCTCGAAGGCTGGCGCGTATTTCTGCAACAGCACATGCATGCGCTCTCAGAGGGAAGCAATTAAAAACCTATATTGTATTTTGTGTGTAAGCATGGAAGGGGAACAGATTGCCCATGATATTGCTGTGGAAGTGCTTCTAGTACTTTAAATGTCATTTCATTTGTTTACTAAAGAGACTTTCAATATAACATTATATCAATGATATTTATGTGAGTGATAACTAGTGAGTTCCTCCTTGAGGCTACATTTTCCTATCTAAAGAAAAAGATCAATAAGCACACCACCACTACTGGCCTAACAGCTGCTGCTGCCACCGGTATATAGTTTATTATCAGAATATGTTACTGAATTCAATGAACACCTGCCATATAACTTGATCTTTTTTATCCTACCCTTTGCAGCTTGTCAGCTTCAATAAATGAATAAATAAAACTACCATGGCCTAAAATAAAATTCCAGGCAGGAATTTTCTAGCTTGAAACTGAAATTTGGAGCTTGTATTGATGTACCTCTTAAATGTAACAAGCCAGAGATACCCATGTGAATATGAACACTTCTTCATATTATATACTAATAATCAGCACTCGAATTCTGATGACCTGATGGATTCTGAAAATTCTTTGAAAATGACCTATAAAATAACTTAAAAATAAGATGAAAATTACCTATAAAATGACTTAAAAATTAAGGTAAAATGACCTAATGATTTAAAAAATACTAAAAAATTTGTATGAAAATGTTTACTTATTCAATGAATTTTACAATTTTAAATAAACTTTATTTGTATAAAATTATGTTTAATGTAAAGTCTATTTTAGGAGGAAATGCAATCTTTATCACTGATTTTCCAACTGTCAATTTTCAGACGTTGAGGAAGTTAACAAAGATCCGTGTAATTTTGAGAGTTTGAAAAACAGAGTCTGTTGCAGTAGTAAATATTATCATGACCTGATGATACAATAAAACTTTGTTTTAGTATCTAATTGTAAATTCATCAAACAAACAAAAAACATGAAAAGGAAACAATATCCTAAAAAATGACAAAAATGATGCAAAGGTCAAAAAAATCCCCTCGCAATGCAAAAGATGACAAAAAATGAACCAATAACTATGTATTTATATCACCTATGTGTCATGATAAACATTCATTTACAAGTCATCAGAATCCGAGCCCTGATAATAATAATCCAATGCTTAGGTTTGGATTAGTTGGATTGGTTAGTATTGGATTAATGCTAGATATGTACTTTCTTTTTCTTTAACTTTGCAATATAAAGTTTTTCTTATATCATCAACAAATTGCATATTAATATTTAACATGAAATGAAGTAAATATTAAGTCTCTTATTGATTTTATCAAAATATATTATCAAATACATAGAAATTGACTCATACTTTACACATTTGTTTTTCATCAACCACAATTGACTTATTATAATCGTGTGTAACCTTGATATTATGGAGAAAATTAAAATTTTGTTTGGTATAAATAAATTCAAATACATAAAATAATTTCAGAATTTAAAAAATTCCCCAAAATTTGTTTTCAAATTGACAAGTTAGACACTAGCATCCCTAAGAAGATTGTGAAATAATGGAGATAATATTTTTAACTTAACATCTTTGAGGTTTATGCATGCTTGTGCGTGTGCATGTGCGTGTGTGTGTGTGTGTGCATGCGGGGGGGGGGGGCACGTGTGTGTGTTTTTGCATAGAAATTTAAATGCTTCATTCTTCATTACTTTTTATAATTTTTCATAGGTAAACTAAATTGTCCTCTTCAGTTCATTTGTAATATACTGTATTAGGTGCTGTAATAATATTGTATAATAATGTTTTTGTAATATTTGATGGTTATATCAGCATGATAAATTAATTAATTACATGCAAGATGTGCAATACAACCACACACAGTGAATGCATGCAAGACAGTGTCACTTTCATTCCGAAATGTATGGGTTGTGAAAGAATGTGCACAGCTCATTTTTCACTGTCCCTGACCTTCTCTTTTGTTCATTTCATCAGTGAAAAGTATTGTATGAAAGAACTTTTACTGAAAGGTTAAGTTATTCTTGATGTCATGGTCATGTTGCTCCAAGAAGTTATCTTTTTTCTATTTACAGGTCAAATGGAACTGCACAAGATTTCAAAGTACAATTAATGATTTAATCAATTTTACACAATTGTTTGAGCCAGATTATTCTGGATTATTTTAATTATAAATAATATGCTTATATTTCTGCAGGGACTCAAAACAGTTAAATGGAGATTAAATAGTTAAAAATACTATTCATTTCATTCATCAGAGACTTTCACTGAGAAATGACACATTGTTACTGTAGATTCCTGACAAATAGGCATTCATGAGGTATATAATTTTTTGTTTATTTATTAAATAATAACTGTAGCTATTAGTGGCAGTATTTCTAAATATGTGGTTTGTGAACTGTTAGAAATGTAGTAAGTTTCCTCAGGTTTGTGGTGATGTAGGATCAACCCAAATTATTAAAATGATGGGACTGTAAATAATTATGAAGAATGAATTATTGGTACAAATAATTAATATGCAATCAAAAGTTCAGTTAACTTATCATCTTATGTTATGATTGAATAAAGATTACTTGAATTGTACTTAAATCTTACTTGAATTGTTTTGTTTTTCTTTAAAATAATAGAAAAAAGAATCAACTTGGCAATTTAAATTGACCATAAGTAAGCAATTGGCTACTTTCAAAACTAAATTTCAGAAAAAACATGAAGCAGGTTGAGAAATCCTGCGATAGAGTGATGTGAAATCATACTTGATTCTCACCGCAGCTGCTATTACATCATAAATAAATACTACACAAATTTCTGAAGGTATCTTAATAAGTGCAGATTCTATGGTTGCCAATGGTTTTCAGATACTGCTTGGTTCTTTGGAAATTTTGTGCATTGTTAGATGCAATTTGCAAGACATACATTACACAAGAAAAAAGAGTGTGGTAAGTATTTAATTAATTCATTATGTTTTTTTAAAATGAATTTCAAATAAATAGCAACTACAAAGAGACTTTTCTTTCGTAACTACTTTGAGGAAAGAGCTAAGCTCATTACCAGCTCACAGAGGTTCATAATAATACCTTACGGTATTGAGAATCTTACTAACAAATTTCTATTACTCACCATAAGATCTTATAATAAGAATACTGAATAACAGATTATTCACAGTACATGTGAGCTTTCATTTCCAAAATATTTCATATCCAAGAGTGTGAATAGTTAATTTGAAATTGCAAGAAGTTCTTAGATATGAGGTCCCCTCAAAAGGCTTTGCGGCCTTGTGGTTTGGAAGCTCAGGAAACGACGTCGTTCTTTAAGGTTGGGTGACATGCAGTGCAATACATACAACTCACCTCGTACCCGAGTCGCTTCAGGAAGAGACGAAGCAGAGGGGGCTCATCACCAAAGAACTTGGTGAGTTTCTTCACTCGAGCTGGGTTGCTAAGGTTGGCAGCACCGTCGCCACCTGCCAACCCACTGGGCCCCAGCCCTCCAGGTGCGGTAGAGAGCGGAGCTCCCACTGCGTTGAGGCCCCGCGGCATAGACTGAGAGCGCACTGCCAGAGTCTGCGTACGCAGGGCAGATATCTCACTACGAATGTTCTCCATTTCCTGCAAGGAAAATGCATCATTGTAATTGGAAGGGTTACAAGATCAAATTACAATATTATTATACAAAATATTATTTCATGTTAAAATTGCAGGGAAACCTGGCTTAAGCAGTCACTATTGGTTCCGGCAAAAATTGGCTGTTAATAGAGGTGGCCAGTTATCAAGTTATGAGGTCATGAGAAGCATAGATAAGGCTAAATGATGTAAATATTGTTAAATAAAGTTTTTTTTTGGTTCATTCATTTTAATTACCTGAAAATACTAAATTCAACTTCAACAACAAACTACAATTGATTTTTTCTATCATTCAATGATTGTATGTATTACGTTTCTTGATAAATTTGCCTAATTCATAGACTTGGAAATGTAAAATAACTCTTTTCCCTCATCAAGTACCTTGTGCAGGGTCTTATGTTTAAAGGTAACATATATTTTGTAACATTTGGAACAGCAAACCAACAAATAACAATGAGAAACCTTAGCAAGGAATACCATTGCTCATATCAATTGAATTATGAACTTAAAATTCCAATACTATTTGTGTACTAATGACATTTATATATTGATATATAACAGTCCATTTTTTAATATTTTAAAATAATAAAAATAAAAGGAAAGCTTCCAATTCCTATGTTATTCTGCTTATTTATATAATTTATTCATTTATATAAAAAAAATTGTATATAAAATAATGTATGTATTTTAATATTGTATTTTCTTTGCCAATTGTACCTTCTAATTTGTACCTGATGATGGAGACACATTTGATCTCCAAAACATACAAGTAAAATAAAACGAAAACAAAAAAAAACTGATGTCTAAAAATTGATTTTGAAATTTTTATCATAAAACTACAATTGAGTTACAAAATATAGGCAAATCTGTTAATGCACAGATTTTTAACTTTTTTTTTAATTTATCAAAAATACCTTGCAAAGTTGTTTGCTTTACATCTCTTTTTAACTGTGCAAGTTTCAAAACATCACAAAAATGTTTCCTATGCTTTTTTTTGTTATTCTGTGTCCTATTGCACTTTGCAATCTCAGCACATTTTCTCATTTCCTAGGGTCACATGCCTTGTCCCAGAAGAGTCAGAATAATCTGACAATTAGTCTTATTACTAAGGCTTGGAAGTTAATGCTGTATCCAACAGAGAAATATGCATGTAAATATGCTCTAACATTTGTAAAATATTCACCAGAACTAATGAATATACTCTAACAATTAACAGATTTATTTATGAACAACTACACTTTTTTTAAATTTTAGCAATTAATTTTGCATTTTTGTCTCTACTTAATATTCCAACGATAATTTTTAAAGTAAATTATAATGATCATCATTGAAGTATCAATTCCAATTCCACAAATTCTTTATCAAAGATCACATCATTCATAATCGGACAAAACATTTCTGGTACCAGCGCCATGATATCAAAAGAAGTTGAGACAAATACTGCTGCAATGAACAAAAGACATTCCCACGATTCCACATGAATAGCATTCTCATTCACATTTGTGAAGTACACTTCTTGATTTCAGGAGACAAATATGCATATTAATTGAAATTCCAACTGAAATATGCCACATTGAGAACAAAAAAAGGAATAAAATATGAATAATAACTTAAATATAGTGGAAATATTATGCAGTAACACAAAATGCACTAAATATGCTCTAACATGCTACATAAAATCATTGAATTCCAGTTCATTTGATTGTGTTTTGTGGACGTTTGATAATTAGCATTTTATAAAGCTCATAATCAAAAATATGATTTTTCATTAACTTCTGGGCCTTACTTATTACATGAAAATAATGAATCAACACTATATTCATGACTCTAATGGTTCTTACTTTATTTCAGTTCAAAATCACTAATGGTGAATGCTTAATAGAGGTCATTCTATGAAATGTGCCTGGCCACTGGCCTAGTGGTTGCTCAAAAGAGGAAATTTTTAGATATGTGTTTCTAAAAAGTTAATCAATTCCATGAAGAAATAATCACTAATGGAGGGGACTGCTAAATCAATGTCACCTTTTTCAGCAGGTTTCACTGTAGAATTACAAATATGTATTTACACAGATTTAAGTATAAAACTACTGCTTGTAAATTATGATAATAAATGAATAATATTATTTTCTTTTATCTACAAACTTATATAATATTCTGGAAGGCAAACTTAATCAGGATAATTTGTATGTTTTATGAAAGATTGAAAGACAAAATTTTAAAAAGCTATTACTGAATATAAATTAATGACGTGCTATAGGAAACTATGATTGAGTAACGGAAACACAACTTTGGGACTTATCAGTGTTTGTGTTTCTTCTGGGAAACACAATGGAATGTCGAGTTGGAATATAATCAGACTTACATTATGGGTTTTGACTTCAGATTGATTAACTATGGGGCAGATAAGTAGAATGGTCTTAAGTCCATAGAATCTAAGTCATAATCTTTGATGATACATAAAATAACATTTTTTATTACAAATGAAATAGATTTTGTTGTAGTAAGCTACATATCCATGTTTGCTAATTAATTGCATGGAGTCACGCTATCATATAAAAAAATAAAAATAAATACTAAGAAACCAAAAATGATTTTAACTCTAAAATTTTTTAATGGTTTATTGTCTCAATCTGAGAAATTGCTAGAATTCCTTCATTAAACCTGAGGCCACAGTATCCCAAGCACGATTAATGAAATAAGACATGAATTTTAATAATGTGAATAACCTAAGTAATTTTTAAATATAATTGAAATATATTTTGATGTACCGTGATACATTTCCATATGAAGCTATTTTTTGTATGCAGTCACATTTTTGGCAGATGAAACAAATGAAAAGCCAAGAAAAATAGAAACAATAAGAATACAAAGACTGAGTTCTCCTATGCCAAAACAACAATTAACATTTTAAATATAATGATTTTAAAAAGTTTATTGCCTCTGGGTGTCATATTTAAGAAATCAAATGGTCTCTGGTAATGTCTGAAGTCACCATTTTCCAAGCACGGACCAAAAAGTTTATGACCAAGTCACAAACTTTGATCATGAAAAATTAAGTCAATATTTTACTGCAACTGATAAAAAGTTTGTTCTAGCAAGCTATATGGCCACTATACTTTGTATTTAAAGGTCATTACCAGTATATCAAATAAAATATTAGGGACTCAAACAGTTTTCAAGATACCACACATTATGACTCAATAATATAACCCTCATTATCTTCAAACTAACATGACTGACAAACTAAAAAGTCTACAAGGCTTAAAAATTTTACCTTGCAACTAAAGATTTTTTGAAATGACAAGCCCATTTCCTGTATGCGTTCTGCATCTTGATTTTTCTATTTTCCACATTTCCCAGCAATCAATCACTCTGTTCACACCACGAAATTGAGCACTCACCTGGATCATCAAGTGCTGGGTCCGCATCTCAGATGACAGGTGAGCCACACTGCGAGCAAGAGTTACCACGTGAGACTCCAGGCGCTGAAATCTCTTGTTTATACCCTACACACAAAAAATGCATTTTCTTAATAAACAATTATGATGAAAGGAATGTTTGGCACACACATTTTTACATTACCTACAGTTGGTATCACATGTTTATATGAAGAACTGTATCATTTATTCAATGAATCTTTAAGTAAAGCAAAATAATTCTAAACTTCTAGAAGCTCTTCAGTAGATAATGTTTTTATGGAAAAAAATTACAAAAGCTCTCTGCAAAACTAAACAATTTGTTAATAAATAATAATAATAATAATAATAATAATAATAATAATAATATTAATAATAATAATAATGATAATATTAATAACAAAAATAATATATAATAATAATTTTAAAAAATCATGATTATTCAATTCTATTGAAACAATTAAATATACCTATATTTAAATCATCCCAAAGAGTTAATGATTTCATTTTCATGAGTAAACTTTTATCATCTAAAATTATTAGCTCTGATCTGAAGAATATATTTGAGGAAAGACAATAGATTTAATGTTAGAGCTTTGGGACTAGTAAAATAATTTGGAAGTAAAAGTCACTTGCTATACTCATCTGCGATAACCTGATTTGCATGATTAACAAATGGACAAACCACTAAAGTAGATTAATCCTTAAATATACATTGTTTTGCAAAGATGTGGTTAAATAAGCATAATTAAATGGTGGAATCTGTGAAATATTGTATTCTATAAATTATTTTTTTAAAAATTCTTTTTTTCTTTTCTAGTTATGCAAAGGCTGTTGTTTACTCTGTATCTATTTTTATGTATTTTAGGCTTGTCAGCCTGACATTTAAGCTAATAAAAAATAAAAAAAATAAAAAAACAAGATTGTAAAATCAATTTTATTAACATCATATTTATGTTTCTTAACTTTTCAGGTAAGTGAGTGTTCCCAGACAATACCTTCATGTCCTTGACCTTCTTGCGCTCATCCTGCCGGCGCTTCTCTCGTAGAGGTCGAGAACTGACAGACGATGGCAAGGAGGACATGCTGCCATAGAGGCGACGCTTGCTGATCCTGGGATCTGAGGGCTGATACCTGCCACCGCCAGCCATCCCATACCGTTTCACTCCCAACAGCTTTAACACCTGCAGCAGCCACAACAAATGAGTGTCTCAACAAAAGTTTGCAACAAAATATCACCTGATGAGAATTATAATGGAAAAACAATAAAAAATTGTTTTTGAGATAAGTCCACTAAATGTCATCTGAAGATAATTTGTTAGAGCTAATGTTCCATGAACTCCTTGATTTGATGAAGTAGTTGTCCTGTATAACTTTGAAACACCATTTTCTTATTTTTGACTTACATAACTATGATTACTTACGTCAATGTGATTTGTTCAAAGTTTTTTTACAGAATTTAAGCAAGACTCTCATGATATTTCATAATTCCTTAGTGAAACTCATAAAAAAGTACGTCTCACATTTCAAAAAGTACAACATGCTGACTAAAATTTTACACAGAGGTCTTTAACATGTGATATGAACATGCAAACGCAACTTTCAGTCTTCCCTTTCACTTTCATTCAGGTTTTATAATCATGTTCAAAACACCTTACTAAATACGTGGGAAGTACAGATGTGGTTGGACTGAGAGATCTCAGCTTGGAAAAAAAGATGTTGAGAAGAAAGACTATGTAGGCAACAGAATGTGCTAATATAATACTGTCACTCCTACAGGCAAAAGAATTCAATCTTATTTCATCACTTCCATGTAAGTAGTTCAAACTGTTTCGAATACTTTTTAATGGAACTTATTTTTCTGAGCAAATCTGGTTTAGAAATGAAGTAAGAATAAAAATCTTTACATAAAATAATGGTGATGATTAAATTTCACAATAAAAATTGCATTCACTGTCTTTACAGAGAGACCATTTCAGACATTGGTTAAGAGAGATGACAATTTTCTTCAATCTTCACAATCAATTTTACTACTAGCAAATTCTTTGAAATTACAAAATAGATCATAAATCTTCTTCTTATTTTTAGAAAACTTTTTAAGATGTTTCAAAGCAAACATACTGTGACACCTATGTAAACTAAAAATATAATATTACACTTTATTTAAAAAACAAAACAAAAATTTAATTAACACACTTTAATCTCACAACATGGATTGGGGGAAGCCAATGTGAACAAGCAAATTGAACTGATAGATCTTTTAGAATTATCCCATCACAAGTCAATGCATGCAATCTCATTTATTGTATGTTTAATTTGAAATAGTTAATGCAACAGATTTGTTTGTCTTTCCTTCTCTTAACACCTTCTGGCAGAATGGTACAAAATATACACCAGTGTATGTAATGTATTGGCCTTACAGAGGTGCAACATTTATGTCACCATTTCTCTTCTGAGTGCATTGTTGATCATTAAGCTAATTCATGAACCATCACCATAAGATTTAGAAAATAGTTCTCAGAAGCAGTGGAAGATGTCAGAGATAACTGCCTGCACAGCTTGTGAGAATTATTTTTTACAAAGCCTATGAGACAATTCTGTGTCAGCTGTTGAGTGAGCCGAGGCCTAAACAGTGCAATTAGGGCAAAAATGTTTCAATCATCCTGTGCTTGAAACAGTTAAGAAAATTGGGGATCTTGATGTGACCATTGATGCTTGTTTGGATTTCAATTTGCATGTCAAACTGATACGTAACAAAGCCATGAAAATGTTGATTTTCCTGATATGGAACACAACAGATTTTGTAATATCCAGAGTTTCAAATTACTATTTTTTGCACTTGTGAGGTCTAGTCTAAAATATGCAGTGGTAGTCTGGTAACCCTATACTGAGGCTTCATCCACAAAAATCAAAAGTTCTAGGACAGATTTCTGAGACATTTGGCATTTATTGACAACAATCCTATATCAAGACTAAATCACAACTACAAGAATATCTGGGCACAAATGAATATCCCTATGCCTTTAGCTAGAAGGCTGTACCAAGACCTTGTCTTTCTCTTCTCCATTATATCTGGGCATATGAATTGCCCAAATGTTTTTTCTGAAGGGCAACTTTATGCTCCGTAACGTAAACACAAATTTCACCATCATTAAATATCGAACTACAAAACAAACTATACGTTTAATGATGCATTCAACAGACTTTCATACGAGACCAATTACGCAATGATATTGTCTTCTTTGATGATAATAATATTGTCAAATTCAATAAGTCTCTGAAATTAATTTTGTATTTATAGTCTTTCTGTAATACATTTTACTTAAAATTGTTTATTCCTTACTGTAATATTTTTTTAATCTATTAGTTAGTTATTATTATGTATTATGAAACTCATTTTATTGATTTTTAGTTAAATTTTTTCTATTTTAACTTATTATATATGGGATTATCCCATAAATAAATAAAATTAAAGTGTATGATCTGCCACTGGGGTGGAGTGAAGTGAAGTGAAGTGGAGTGGGAGAAGCAGAGACGCACCTCAGAGTACATGTGCTCCAGGCCCTCGAGCTGTTTGCGGATGGCGTGTGCGTCAGTCGCGTCAATGGCAGTGCTCAGATCATCCTCGCTCGAGTTGTTCTCCGTGTGGCCGTCCAGAACCGAGTCTAGCCCAGTTGTCGTTGATGTGATGTCTGCAGAGTCAAGGCCAAACACAGAGGCACCTGGTAACAGCAACGTTGGATGTTAAGTACGAGAAGCACATACCAATTACATAGTCCACAATCAAAAACGAAAGAGGGAGAGAAAGAAAGGAGAAATCCATAAAATAAAAAAATGAACTAAAGAGGTATTCATGTACGAAAAATATGACATCAATTGAAGGTTTAAAATAAAAAAGGATGTGTTTTTTATACTTTCAAGTAAAATGTTTGTATGTACGTTAAACCTATTGGCACATACAACTGCCAATTATAATCACCCCATAACACTATCAAGAAATCTGTCTGGAGTTTGGTTCTTATTTGTGTTAAAAGGCTTGATTCATTCATCATTATTCTGGTAAAAACATAAATTTAACAAAAACTTACATCCTTTTTTTTAATTTCAAGTCTTCAATTTATCTTATGCATTCTAGAGAATACTAACTGTCAACAGTTTATATCCATAAAAATATATTCAATCATTGATTTTCCCCTTTTGTTACCCTGATAATGTGGGGAATTGTTAAATATTTGTGGAGGAGGCTCTCCAAAACGTACAGCATCTCTGAACACATTTTTTTTTTAAATTGCTTTTTAGCATATTGGTCATATAGCGACCACTGTGATTGTTTTAACTGTTGCGGTAACTGTAGGAATAACATGTAAGGACAACATAAACACACAAACATCCACGTCCAAGGCAGGATTTGAACCTGCAACTCTTTGAGCTGAGGCAGCTATGGCACTCCAGCCTTAGCAACCTCAGCTACCCATGCTGACAACTCTGAACAAAGTCCAATGTATTTATTTTCTGAGTGATGAAAGATTCATTTAATTCTTCTTGAATGTTTTATTTAATTCCCAGTGAAATATGTCATGTAAATAAAAAAAGTTTAATGGGAAAGGAAGCCCAGAAATGTAGTTGAATCCCCCACATGTTTCAGGCTTTATCAGTCTATTAGATTGTTTACAAATTAGACGAGGAAGAGGAAGAAGAAGAAGGGGAAGAAGAGGAAGAGACAGAAGAAGAAGAAGAAGAAGGGGAGGAAGAGAAAGGCGAGAAAGGAGAGAAGCGCACTCACTGAGCGTCTGCTTGGCCTTGTCGCCCTTCTTGCTGCTGCTGCTGGCGGCGAGGAGGCCGTGCGGGGCGGAGCGCGACAGCTTGTCGGGCCCCTGGCCCTTGCTCCCCGCGCCGCGCGCGCCCCAGCCGCCGCCCGCCGCCCGCCCGGCGCCGCCGCCCCCGCCCCCGCCGCTCCGGCCGCCCGCCGCCTTGCCGCTGCCCAGCAGCAGGCCCGCCTGCGACGTCTTCGGCCGCTCGCCGTCATACTCCAACTTGGACCCGTACGGCAGGCTGGCACAACGCAGTGCACATGCATTCACCCACCACAAGGCGACAACCATTTTGTATGTACTTATCTAAGGCGTTGTAATGGATCTAATGATCGAGCCTCAACAAAACGCCTGAGGGCCTTTGGTCCGAAATCATTAAAACAGTTAAAGCTGTGGTTCATGCGAGATTCATTTGAAATTTTTTTTAATGATTCACATTTACTTATTTACTAATAAACTAGATATTAACTTGACTCGGTTTGTCTTTTCATATTTCCCTCCAATAATTCTCTCTACACGAAAACGTAGCATCATTCAACTTTTTTTCGTTTCCCTCGAAACAACGATCCAATGTATTTCGAGACACCTGTGATACCGTACCGTTCATATAACTCCAGTAATTTTATATAAACTGAATTTATTATTACTACTACGTTATTACATGTTATTGCCTTCAATCCGGGGCACGATACACACTGCGTATCTTATCTGGATCGTCGTTACGAGGGAAACATGAAAACAGTTGAACGTTGCAACGTGGTCTATTATGTAGGATGGGAAATATGAAACGACAAACCGAGTCAACTTGACAACTAGTTAATTAGTAAATAAGTCAATCTGAATCATTGAAATGACGGAAAAGATAGAGAAACGTTGGAGCACAGGCGTTAAACGATTGTAATGATCAAGCGGCGACGAAAAGCCCTATCATCAGAACTTTCGTCAAACTATCATCAGGGCCTTTCGGCCGATCATCAGAACTCTTACAACGCCCTTAGTGCATAAAAATAACTATTATATTAGTGTAAATTCAGGATATTACCAATTATATTACTTGGAATAAATTACAAATAAAATGAATGAATGAATGAAAACGAAATGAATGAATGAAAACGAAATTAATGAATGAAAACGAAATGAATGAATGAAAACGAAATGAATGAATGAAAGAAAACGAAATGAATGAATGAAAACGAAATGAATGAATGAATGAATGAATGAATGAATGAATGAATGAATGAACGAACGAATGAATGAAAGAAAATGAATGAATGGATGCAAATGAGGCGTGTACCTGGCGCTGAGCGCGTAGCGGGCGGCGCGCGGGGAGGCGCCGGGGCTGGAGCCGCCGGGCGAGAGCGGGGGCAGCGGCGGCGTCACGGACGACAGGCTGTCGCTGAGCGTGGACGCGCCGCCCGCGCCGCCCGGCCCCGCCCCCGCGCCCAGCCCGTGCAGCCCCGGGTCCAGGATCTGGCGCAGCTCGCTCTCCACCAGGTCCACCCACTCCGACTCGCCCAGGCCGCCTGCGAACGACAGCCAGTCACGGCACATCCATCTTTCCATCCAACATCGATCTTTTAAATATAGAGGAATAAACATGCCATTCTCCTATACATTTTTGATTGATTTGATTTTTCTCGTGTTTCCGGGCACGTCAAATGCTTGGGTCATTAGTCCCGTTAGTGTAGTGCATGTTTTTTCTCGGGAGATGCGCGGTGATCTTCCCCCGCTGGATGGCGAGATCTGCCGCAGACCTACCGTCGGCTAATGGGGTTTCCCCCTAACCAGGACTCTCCTACCAGCGCGGCACCGCCCCAGCCGGGACAAGCTCTCAGCTCCCGACCGGTCTTCCGGAATATGTGGTAGTGTAGTGCATGTTAGTGTAAGTTAAGTGTGTGTGTAAGGGGAGAGGATAGGACAAGGAAGAGGAAGGAAAGATCGCGCGCGGTCCGTGGCCCGTTTGTTAGGGTACTGCTCCAGCATTCGCCTGTTGTTGACCGGAGAAACCACGGAAAACTACCGAGCAGAGCAGCCGGCCACTAGAATTCTCCTCCAGACAGCGACTGAATTCGACCTAGCTGAAAAGCTAGTGTCGAAAATCCTGCCGCCATCAGGACTCGAACCCAGGATCTCCCGGTCAGAGGCGCTGCAGTGACATCAGTTGATGCACTGAGCTACCGCTCCCGGTCCTATACATTTTTAATTACAGTACGTAAAAGAGATATATTTTATTGTTTAGTTACCAGCGTGTTAGTAGTATGTTAATGAAAAGTGTTATCGAATGTAAAGCATAAATTAACAGTAAATAACACCGTGTTTTGCTATCGATTTCGTGTTTCACAGTCGATTCAGGCAACATGCCTGGGGGTAACATACATTCATAACAGGAGCAGCTTCCAAACTTCCTCTGATTGCACACGCAAATTGTGAAGCGTGATAAAGAGGATGACGCAAAACAACGATACTGATGTCGGTTGCTGCTACTCTACAACGTGCTTTAAACCCATTTATTAAAAAAAAATTGAAAAATGAAAAAAATAAAAATTTTAAAAAATTGATGTTTTAGCAACAAATATATCCATGCGAAGAAAATATCGGAAGCAAAATATCGATGTTTCCGGTGGAAAACATCGAAGTTTTAAGAACATCGACGTTTTTTTGCCATCCCCAATTACAGCCCAGTCCCATTAGACGAATCGAGTGAAAAAAATACCGGAGTTTTTGAAACTAGGCAGAATATTCGTTGTTTCACTTCGACTTTTCTATACTGGCCGATGACATTAGGTCGTTGTCACTCCTGCCTTATAAAATGGATCTTTTTAACAGTGGTACGCACATGTCTGAGGCCACGAACCCCGTTGAGAATGACGTTAGCGCGTTAATTAAAAAGATTTATTTAATAACGTTCAAACATATCAACAAACACAACCTTCAAACCGGGAGCGGTAGCTCAGTGCATCAACTGATGTCACTGCAGTGCCTCTGACCGGGAGGTCCTAGGTTCGAGTCCTGACGGCAGCAGGATTTTCGACAGTAGCTCTTCAGCTAGGTCGTTCAGTCGCTGTCTGGAGGAGAATTCTAGCGGCCGGCTGCTCTGATCGGTAGTTTTCCGTGGTTTCTCCGATCAACACCAGGCGAATGCCGGAGCAGTACCCTACCAAACGGGCCACGGACCGTGCGCGACCTTTCCTTCCTCTTCCTTGTCCTATCCTCTCCCCTTACACACTTACACTAACATGCACTACACTACCACATATTACGGGATACCGGTCGGAAGCTTAGAGCTGGTCCCGCCTGGGACGATGCTCCGCTAGTGGGAGAGTCCTGGTTAGGGGAGAAACCCCACTAGCCGACGGTAGGTCGGCGCCGGATCTCGCTATCCAGCGGGGGAAGATCACAGCCATCTCCCGAGCAAAAACATGCACTACACTAACGGGACTAATGACCAAAGCAGTTGACGTGCCCGGAAACACGAAAAAATCAATCAATCAATCAGAACGTTCAAAAGTTTTAATGCATGTCCAACGCACGAAAGTAATTTTATCAAAAATCTGTATTTGCATAATTTGTTAAAAAAATATGAACATTTTTTATATCCAATCTGATTTTGTACATTCTGGCTATTATGCGAGGTCATTGAATTATGCGAGAAAATTGATAATCTATAGTTTACTTGACTAAGATCGAATACAAATATTTGGTAAAGAATTGTGTACCAACGAACAACCATGCCAAGTTTCAAAACTCTGGGATTTTTTCCTTCGATCACCTGTTTTTGGTGTAAAATGACTGGGCTATTAATTCTAGGAATAGTGAATAGGTGTTGGTCACCGTGATGTGACCACCACAATAACCAATGCCCATCAAATATTCCTAGAAGTAAAAATTGTGTAGGGAGACATGTAATACGGGACAGTTTTCTTGAGCTCCAGAATCTCTTCCCCGCCTTTTAACCATAAATACACGAATGATGAATAAAAGTACCAACAAAGCGAGGCAAAGCAAAGCAACATTTGAAATTTAGACATTTTCGCTCCAGAGTTGTAAAAAACTTATTTGCGTCGGTGAACGAACTGCAGATTTAATTTTTCTGCATTGCTAACAAAATAGTAACTCACGCCCAGCTCTACTTCTATCATTACAAGTAAAAATTCAACAAAACGTGGGCCTAGTGAAGCTATATTTATGTTCAGAAGCAAATCAAGGGGCCATCTCAGCATTTGATCAATTGAGCAGGGACAGCTGATCGATTTTGGAACACGTGCGTGACTGTGACGTCATTTCAAGGACCTGAAATAGTTGTGAAAGTTATGAAATGTTTTTGTAATTATGTAAACTCGCGTTAATTCAACATTGATTAATTTAAAGCCATTATTTTATAGATTGCAAAGAAATATCATAGTTTTAACAAAAAATTCTTAACTTTATCTTACTATTAAAATTAAGGAGAATCACATACACTGAGTTAACACATGCAATGAAGGAAGAGAGACTAAGAAGAAAAAAGGGAAAGAAGAAAAGAATGAAGGAAGGAAGGACGGAAGGGATGAAGAAAAGAGAAACAAAAGAAAAAATAAGGGGAAGAGAAAGAAAACAGAAACAAAGGTAGTAGCATAGAGTAAAGAATTTTCTCTTTAGTCTATTGTAGTAGGTATGAAAATGAATGCCATGCATTTGGCTTTCGCTGGCCATGTCCTGTTTTTCTCAAGTTCTGCTTCTGATAAGCGAGGATTGAACTTTTTTCTGAAACATTTAACATTTTCTGAATTCTTTGAACATCTGGATTGTGATTATTTTACTGCAAACATATATTACTTTCTCTATAATTAACTTAATGTTGGCCTCAAATTAAAGATTACTTAATTTTATTGTTGGCATTTCTTTCAAGACACGAATTTTCACCTACAACTAGAATAAAGTAGTAGAGACTTGATAACAATATTAAGTTGCAACAAAGCTTAAAAAAGGGCTAATTAATTTAAAATAATTGAATTTGTAAAGTATTTTTTAGCACCTAATCTCACGTTTAAAACAAATTTGCACTCTCAAGCACTTTTACTTTTTTTGATAATTATTTCTACATTTGAAAACATTCTGTTATCAATTCTCGTTTAGAGTGACAACAAAAAGGAAGGAAGTAGGAGAGAGAGAGAGAGAGAGGAAGAAAGAAGAGGAAGAAAGAAAGAAAGAAGAGAAGGAAGGATAATGAAAGAAAGATAGAGGTAAAAGAAAGTGAGAGAAAGTAAGAGCGAAAGAAAAGAGCCAGCTAGAGAGCAAAGGGAGAGAATGAAAAAGCAAGGAGAGCAGGAGAAAGTAAGAGGAGAAAGAAGAGAGGAGAGAGAAATGGGATGAAGAACTGGAAAACGTGGAAGAAATAAATAAGAATGAGAAAGGAAGAAGAGTGAGAGAGAAGGAGAGAGAAAGAAAGAAGGAAAGTCAGAAAGAGAGAGAATGTAAGAGGGAAAGAAAAGGGAGAGGAAGAGAGAAATGAAAGCGAAAGAAGGATGCAAGCGGGAAATAGTAAGAGCGAAAGAAAAGAGAGAACGCGAGAGCAAGGAGTGAGAGGTAGGAGAAAATGAGAGCGCAAGAAAAGAGAGAGGGAGAAAGAGAACATTTGAGCACAATAAAAGAGAGCGTGAGAGGGAGGAGAAACCGAGATCGCAAGAAAAGAGAGCATGCGAGGGAGGAGAACGCGAAGAACGCGAGAACAAGAAAAGAGAGCGCGCGATGGAGGAGAAAGTGAGAGCGCCATAAAATAGCGTGCGATGGAGGAGAAAGTGAGGGCGCAAGAAAAGAGAGCGTGCGATGGAGGAGAAAGCGAGAGCGCAAGAAAAGAGAGCGTGAGAGGGAGGAGAAAGCGAGAGCGCAAGAAAAGAGAGCACGCGGGAGAGGAAAACTGAGGGTGCAAGAAGAGAGCGTGCGATGGAGGAGAACGTGAGAGCACCACAAAAGAGAGCGTGCGAGGGAGGAAAAAATGAGAGCTTAAGAAAAGAGAGCGAGCGATGGAGGAGAAAGCGAGAGCTCAATAAAAGAGAGAGCGCGATGGAGGAGAAAGCGAGAGCGCAAGAAAAGAGAGCATGTGGGGGAGGAAAACTGAGGGCGCAAGAAGAGAGCGTGCGATGGAGGAGAACGTGAGGGCGCCATAAACGAGAGCGTGCGAGGGAGGAAAAAATGAGAGCTTAAGAAAAGAGAGCGTGCGATGGAGGAGAACGCGAGGGCGCCAGAAAAGAGAGCGTGCGATGGAGGAGAAAGTGAGAGTGCCATAAAAGAGAGCGTGCGAGGGAGGAAAAATGAGAGCTCAAGAAAAGAGAGCATGCGATGGAGGAGAACGCGAGGGCGCCATAAAAGAGAGCGTGCGACTGACCTCTGCAGCGCGCGTCGTACACGTCGGCGCGCGCGTGCGCGTGCGCGTGGCCGTGGGCGTGCGCGTGTGCGGCTGCGCGGCGGCCGAGCGCGGGGGGCAGCGCGTGCAGGGCGGGCGCGGGCGACTCGGAGGACTCGGTGCTGGTGTCGAGCCTGGCCGCCCGCCCGCCGCCCCCGCCCACGCCGCCCGCCGCCCCGCCCACGCCGCCGCCGCCCCCGCCACCCGGGCAGCCCTCGGGCTGCTGCCGCCCGCCGCCGCCGCCGCCGCCCGTGGAGTAGACGGTGCTGCCGCGGCCCGAGTCGGCGTTGCCGCACGACGACTGCCCCGAACTGCGCTGCGTCGCCTTCTCGTAGTCCGAGCTCTGGCCCGACGACGGCGCGCCCGTCCCGCCCTGCAACAAACAGTTGATGACAACGTCCCAAGCATTCAAACTTCCTTGGCGCGAAACAGAAGCTAGTTGCTTTCATAGCAGAGAACGTCTGTTCAGCTTTATGACCATTATCTAAAGAAATGGCTGGGGTGGTCCAGGTCCTTCAAGGGAGGCACCTAAAATTCCTATCTAGTGTCCCTGCTGTTGCTTACCCAGAGCGGAGACCTGGCCGCACACATAGCCGTTACAACTTTGATTTTCGAGAGGTTGGCTTTACTGTAAATACTGACCGATTTTGTAACTAATACTCCCACTCCGCCCTTATTTCTGCAATCCATCGTTCAAGGAAAGTTGCGCGAGTAGTACACGGGTAGTTACTAGTAAGTTCAGTAAGGGAATTAAATTACAAATTTAAAGGTAAAGGTCGGGCTCTGCACGGCTCTGAACAAGTGGGGTAGAATTGAGAAGCGTGGAACTAGAAAACATGTAATAGAATGTTCAAGAAGATCTCATATTGTAGATTACGGTATGATAAAAGTTTCTTTGAGGCCTTTGGCCTCAATATTTTACTTTTTAAGACCCTAGAACGCTTCGTTTTGGAATTATTTAACAGTATAAATTTTAAAATGCTGAAAGTGTTGCGGGTTGTATTTGACATAAATATATGATGCGTTTTTTTTAAAGAAATCCTTCATATTTTTAAAGTCAAAGTGCAGTTCGTCACGTCTCCGTGAAATTATCTTTCTTTAGAGACTTTGTTTAAAAAAGATTGCGTGCGAGAGCCGCAAAAGATATGTATACTACTGAAATAATACAGGAGACGATTCTATAATGCATAAAATTTAGACAGACGGGCAGAAGAATAACCTTATGTAGCTATGTTTTTCCTGGCTTGTAACGATTGTTCTTCGGATTCCAGAGCAATGGCAACCGCAATGTATGGGGGCAAGGACTCCTTCAAAGTTATTCAAAATTTTCTTCTTCTAGTTATTCAAATCATGGTTCTTCATGTTGTCGCGGTTGGAAGTATTATTCCTTCAGGAAGGACATGATGAGGAATAAGCTCAAATTTGTAGCTGATTTACACTTGAAAATAGATTTTATTACATCGGAACGAATATTTTGTTAACAATCTTTACAAAAAACGCACATTTTCTTTCTGTATTCAAAATATGGCTTAGGATAGGGACCACATAATTTGAAAACGTGCACAGAATTCACTTCTCCCCTTAGCACGTCATATAGAGTTTTTAACTGTTTTTGACGTAAAATAAATAAATAAATGCATATCATAATAAATAACTAAATAAATAATAAAAAATAGTTTAAATAAAAAATAACTGTTTTGACGTAAAATAAATAAATAAAAAATATCTGTTTTTGACGTAAAATAAATAAATAAATAAATAGATTAGTGGGCGTGGCGGGGTGGGTCTCACCTGCTGCGAGGCGGCGCGCAGGAAGGCGCGCGAGCGGCCGCTGCGGCCGGAGCCGCCGCCGCCGCCGCCGCCCCCGCCGGGGCCCCCCGCCGGCGCGAAGCCCCCCTCGTCGTCGTCCTCCTCCTCGTCCTCGTCGTCGTCCTCCGCCTCGTCCAGGCGCGCGCGCGACCCGCGCCGGCTGCCCGCCGCCGACGCCGCCACCTGCACACACCACACACACACACCAATTAGTCTCAAGCCCCTTAGAGATTTTCAAATTAGTCACTATATATCTATATATATATATATATATATATATATATATATATATATATATATATATATAAAAGAAAGTCGTGTTAGTTACACTATTTATAACTCAAGAACGGCTCCACCGATTTGGCTGAAAATTGGTGAGCAGGAAGCTTAGAGCCAGGAGACGGACATAGGATACTGTTTATCCCGTTCGACAGCGTTCCTGTGTGAGAACGCACGTTTTTGCACGTTTTCGCACGTTTTCGCGTGATTTCGCATGTTAGCGGTCATTGTTGCCTGTTGACTGCGTCACGAATGAAGATGAAGCCACTAACTATCCAATTGAATTTTTAAACTCCTTGGATGTGCCTGGCTTACCACCGCACAATTTACGCCTAAAAGTTGGCTCCGTAGTAATCATGCTTCGAAACATAAACCAACCAAAACTGTGCAACGGTACGCGTTTGGTGGTTAGAAAATTGATGAACAATGTAATTTACGCGACGATACTCAAAGGAAAATTTAAAGGTGAGGAAGTTCTCATTCCGAGGATTCCGATGATCCCAACCGATATGACGTTTCAATTTAAAAGACTTCAATTTCCGATCCGTCTTGCATTCGCCATGACCATCAACAAATCACAAGGCCAATCGTTGAAAGTTTGTGGTTTGAATCTAGAATATCCATGTTTTCCCATGGTCAATTATATGTGGCATGTTCACGGCTCGGAAGATCATCTGCGTTGTTTGTTTTTGCGCCTGATAATAAAACAAAAAATGTCGTGTATCACAAGGTACTTAACTGAAGAGTGCAACTTATGCACCAAAATACAGGAACAATAATAAATGATTAATCTACTTAATTTTTTTATTTGTATTTTCTAATAAACAATTTAACTTAATAAATTCCAAAATATGCTTATTTATTGCCTTTAACAGCCGGTCCCTATGATGACAGCTTTGTATTTCTCTCTTAAACAAAAATCAATTAAAAAAAACGCTCTGCTACGTAATAGATTTTTTAATTATCTATTTAATATCAGAGCGTTTTTTTAATTCTTCTTTGTTTGAGAGAAAAACACAAATCTGCAATTGCTTTATTATCACGAGTGCAACAAGGATAGTACAGTTTCTCACAGTGAGTGCGACGCGAGAAAAAGATGGGATCGGCTGTTAAGGCGGAACAGAGTTCGCCGGGTCAGCTAGTATATATATAAAAGAAAGTCGTGTTAGTTACACTATTTATAACTCAAGAACGGCTGTACCGATTTGACTGAAAATTGGTGAGCAGGAAGCTTAGAGCCAGGAGACGGACATAGGATACTGTTTATCCCGTTCGACAGCGTTCCTGTGTGAGAACGCACGTTTTTGCACGTTTTCGCGTGATTTCGCATGTTAGCGGTCATTGCTGCCTGTTGTAACCCATTGTTGTAACGCCGCACTGATAACAGAAGGCGATAATGATAGCCGCCTTTCGTTCGCCGTTATATCTATATATAGTCGTGTTAGTTACACTATTTATAACTCAAGAACGGCTGTACTGATTTGGTGAGCAGGAAGCTTAGAGCCAGGAGACGGACATAGGATACTGTTTATCCCGTTCGACAGCGTTCCTGTGTAAGAACGCACGTTTTTGCACGTACGCAGTGCAACAAGGATAGTACAGTTTCTCACAGTGAGTGCGACGCGAGAAAAAGATGGGACTGGCTGTTAAGGCGGAACAGAGTTCGCCGGGTCAGCTAGTCTATATATATAAAAGAAAGTCGTGTTAGTTACACTATTTATAACTCAAGAACGGCTGTACCGATTTGGCTGAAAATTGGTGAGCAGGAAGCTTAGAGCCAGGAGACGGACATAGGATACCGTTTATCCCGTTCGACAGCGTTCCTGTGTGAGAACGCACGTTTTTGCATTTTTTCGCACGTTTTCGCGTGATTTCGTATGTTAGCGGTCATTGTTGCCTGTTGTAACCCATTGTTGTAACGCCGCACTGATAACAGAAGGCGATAATGATAGCCGCCTTTCCTTCGCCGTTATATCTATATATAGTCGTGTTAGTTACACTATTTATAACTCAAGAACGGCTGTACCGATTTGGTGAGCAGGAAGCTTAGAGCCAGGAGATGGACATAGGATACTGTTTATCCTGTTCGACAGCGTTCCTGTGTGAGAACGCACGTTTTTGCACGTTTTCGCGTGATTTCGCATGTTAGCGGTCATTGTTGCCTGTTGTAACCCATTGTTGTAACGCCGCACTGATAACAGAAGGCGATAATGATAGCCGCCTTTCGTTCGCCGTTATCTCTCTCTCTCTCTCTCTCTCTCTCTCTCTATATATATATATATATATATATATATATATATATATAAAACAAAGTCGTGTTAGTTACACTAATATCAGAGCGTTTTTTTGAAATTCTTCTTTGTTTGAGAGAAAAACACAAATCTGCAATAGCTTTATTATCACGAGTGCAACAAGGATAGTACAGTTTCTCACAGTGAGTGCGACGCGAAAAAAAGATGGGACCGACTGTTAAGGCGGAACAGAGTTCGCCGGGTCAGCTAGTCTATATATATAAAAGAAAGTCGTGTTAGTTACACTATTTATAACTCAATAACGGCTGTACCGATTTGGCTGAAAATTGGTGAGCAGGAAGCTTAGAGCCAGGAGACGGACATAGGATACTGTTTATCCTGTTCGACAGCGTTCCTGTGTGAGAACGCACGTTTTTGCACGTTTTCGCGTGATTTCGCATGTTAGCGGTCATTGTTGCCTGTTGTAACCTGCGCCTGATAATAAAACAAAACATGTCGTGTATCACAAGGTACTTAACTGAAGAGTGCAACCTATGCACCAAAATACAGGAACAATAATAAATGATTAATCTACTTAATTTTTTATTTGTATTTTCTAATAAACAATTTAACTTAATAAATTCCAAAATCTGCTTATTTATTGCCTTTAACAGCCGGTCCCTATGATTACAGCTTTGTATTTCTCTCTTAAACAAAAATCAATTAAAAAAACGCTCTGCTACGTAATAGATTTTTAATTATCTATTTAATATCAGAGCGTTTTTTTGAAATTCTTCTTTGTTTGAGAGAAAAACACAAATCTGCAATAGCTTTATTATCACGAGTGCAACAAGGATAGTACAGTTTCTCACAGTGAGTGCGACGCGAGAAAAAGATGGAACCGGCTGTTAAGGCGGAACAGAGTTCGCCGGGTCAGCTAGTATATTATATATATATATATATATATATATATATATATATATATATATATATAT
>BLKR01004008.1:0-57368 GCA_011170035.1 Teleogryllus occipitalis
GTAGGTCGGCGCCGGATCTCGCCATCCAGCGGGGAAAGATCCCTGCCATCTCCCGAGAAAAGAACATGCACTACACTATCTGGACTAATGACCACATTAGTTGACGCGCCCGGAAACATAAAATCAATCAATCAATCAATCAATCAAACCAAGCGATGGCTCCCATTCAAATATTCTAATAACATCAAATTTATCAATTACCATAAAATTGAACAAGTCATCCCAAACAGTAATTGGACGTTTTAAATTAAACGTAGCTGCCTTAATGTCAACCGTTTCATCTCGCAATCAGTAAGTATTGAAGTTTCTCTCTCATTTGCGAGATTTACGAAAGTATTCAAATAAAAAATTAACGAGAGCACGGGTGTTATTGAAGCTTTTCTGCACAAGCTCTCAGGCCGATTTATAATCCGCCTCAGTAACACAAGTGCGCCATAACATCAGGAGCGCTCGCCAGAAATACTGTTTTCAAGTAAGAAAGTTTTTTTTCTTCAGAAAGATTCGGATTTGAATCTACGAGTGCTACAAATAGATCTCGATAACTCTCCCATTTTTACTCAAATCGGCGGCAAAATTAGGCAAAGATATATTCAAAAGTTTCAAGGGTATACCCTTGTCACTTTCTATCTGAATGCTATTTGAACCACTAAGATACTGAGTGGAAGCTGGCCAAAAAGTTTTGCAATTAACTCGTGTTAAAAATCCGTATCTTTATCATAAAAGTGGGATACATTGAAAAATACCGCGCTCGCGAAATACTTAGCTTTCCGAATTTCGTCGTCTTCGTTGAGTGCCGCTTCCGGAGTCAGATGCTGTCCAAGAAATTTGTTCCAATAGCCTTGTAATGTTTCCAGCCGACTGCGCACCGTTGCCAAGGTTTGCTTCTCATTCACCACTTTATAGAAATTTATAGTTGAGCGTTAGATCGACCCTGGCAGCACTGTTTCTGCCGCTAAGAGTTGCGCTAGAGCAGACATGTTGCAACCTGAAATATCTTCATAAAAGGTGAGCACAATAACACGATTCTTCTCGGATGAGTGGAATATCTCTCAAGTTGCACTCCTAGGAAAGAAAAAACAAACCGGCTACTAATTCGAAGACTTACCGGTCAATATTCCTCCGAATCACACTAAAAGTTCTTGGCAAGATGAAAGTTAGAACGTTACAAGGGTATATTATTGCTAGAGGCGACTTCTCCCCATTACAATTAGGATTTCGCCAAAGATCTACTGAAGATACCGTAAATACCCTTTTGCAAGTGCTTAAGGCAGAAACATAGGCAAAGCTTGCCATTGTGTGAAAATTGTATGCTTTGTCATCATGTCACACCAATAGACAAAATTAGACATACAAATCCAAGAATTTAATAATTTGAGTCCCAAAAACCGATAGCTATCGGTGGATTTTGATTGACAATCGAAGAAGGCTTTAGAAAAATTCCAGAAAATAACTATGACAAAATTAACTTAAACACTTCTTTCTCAAAGAAAAACAAGTGCACGAAGATACATTAAATGATCGTCGCTGTGTGTGAGAAAAAGAATAACGTTTAATTTCGTGAAGAGAAGTATTAATGTATTCATTTGTGCTCTTGTGCGCATAGTTTAGGAAATTAATTTAAGGTATTTTTACGTTTTTGAGGTAGTTAACTAAGAATATTAAGTTATACAGTGAAGCGAGGTGTCGTGCAGTGTAGAGCAGAAAAATAATGAAGGAAATGTTTTTAGTGTTATAGTGAAGTGAAATGAAGTGAAGCGAAGTATAGTGCAGTGCGTTCTTTATTGTATAAACACTTAGTGCGGCTTTAGATGATAGACGTTTCTTTTGTTTTTCATGCAATTTAATGTTTTAAGAACCAGCAGTTTTTATATTATTATTATTATTATTATTATTATTATTATTATTATTATTATTATTATTATTATTATTATTATTATAATTATTATCATTTTAGCATTATTATTACAATTATTATATTATTTGCATGATATCTATTATCTTATTTATGTAATTAACTGCCACCGGGCTACACCTAATTGCAGTTTAAATAAATTTATCTTTATCTTTATCCAGAGACGGGTGAAACGTGTTGTAAATTAGCGTGAAAACAATGCCGGCGTTTTACAGGAAAAATAAAAAAATTAGATATTAATATTCACACGTGATAAGAAATTTTAAAAGTAAATGAATAAGACTAATCTTTTCAATGATGAAAACAACGAAATGATTGAGTGCCACTAGTTCAAATGATGTAAAAAATCATAATAAATCGACGATTGAGTAGTCCAGCGAAAGCCAAACTTTCGTTTTATGAGTCACATATGATGGAAATGAGCAAAATGACATAGAAAGAGCTACTGAAATTGAATAATGTTTGCCTGATGCAAAGATTATAAAAGCATTACATGGAAAGTTGCTAGGTATCTCTACCAGAAGAAACTAATCATGTTCTCTGTCACCCTTCTGAAATGCATAAATTCTAATATATTTTGAAAACAAATACATAATGATAAATTCATATTATTCAGGAAGATAAAGTATGTAATACAAAAAGAGCAGCATTTATACGAATTTCAATCGTATACATCATATAAATTAGAAATTGTTTCGTTGCTTAACACAAACAAGTGAATATTTAAAAATTAAAGTTTTTACCCGCGCTATGCTAATACCTTACCGTGCAGCGCTTGCAAGAGCACAAGAATTACCGTAGTAGAAACATTTGTATTTCGTAAATTACTCTCTACAATGACTTTAGAGATTGGTTTGATTTATCAAGAGTTCTACACAGACCTTCAGGCGAATGACGAACAACACGTACAACGTTTAACAAAAGTCGAATAATGTAATCACTTTATTGTCTCTGCCTTTATCAGAGAAAAATAAACATTGTACAAAAACCATAAAAAAACATTCATCACTTGAATAACTTTACAATAAATTGCTTTCTTGCTTCTTGAGGTGAATTTAAAGAATTAAAAACAAAACAGAGAAAAACTGAAAAAAAACCACAATTTTCGCTTTTAGACTTTGAATCGCAACTTGTATCAAAAAACAAATGAAACGTTCAGTTCAAGAATAATTTTACAATAAATTACTTTATTATTTTTGGAGGTTAGATTAGATTTATTGTTAATCCTGCAATTAAGTGTAGTAACTTGGTGGCAGAATATCTTAACCTTACATGCATTAAACTTAGATTCACTAAGAAAAAGTTACAAAAAAAAGTAGTTAATTAAGATAATAATAATAAATAGTACATAACATCACCACGCAAACCTTACTCCACTTCACTTCACTGCACAACACTTAACTGTGACTCATTTCTTTCGCATTCCCTTCCCTCCACTTCACTTCATAACACTACACTGCGCTGCACTGCACTCCACTACACTGCACTGCACTGCACTAAATGAATAATAATAAAATGATAACAATAGCAATAAAGGTAATATTAACAATACTTCTACAACTGATATTTATACTAACAATTAAACAACTTACTTTGTAGGATATACTACTAATTTAACAGTAGAAACAACATTGATACATATAACCAAATATATAATTAACTAAAAAACTAATTTATTTTTAAACTTGCTCAAGCTTTGAGGAAAGGGTTCTAAGATAGTCGCAGGCAAACTGTTCCAGTCTCTAATTGTTCGGTTTGTAAATGAAAATTTCCCGTCATCCGTTTTCTGTTTTCTTGTCTTAATTTTATGCATGTGATCCGTTCTACCGAAGTATGAAGGTTTTCCTAAACGACGGTGTATTTCATTCCAAGCAGGATAGCCTGTGTATGCTTTGTACAGAGCATAGAGTCGCAGCTTCATCCGCCTCTTTTCGAGTGATTCCCATGCACCTCTATTTTTTGATCCCCTGAAAGTAAATTTCGATGCTCTGCGCTGAACCTTTTCTAGATTACCTTGCTGCAATATTCTGTACGGGTCCCAACATACCGCGCCATATTCTAATACGGGTCGGACTAGTGACATATAAGCTAATTCTTTACCTCTAACTGTACTCTTCTTTAGGATCCGCATGACGAAATGTAAAGATCTCCAGGCTTTTCCCACAACGAAATTTACTTGATTTTCCCAGCTCAATTTACTATCTAATTGAATTCCTAAATATTTGCAAGATGTGACTGTAGGTATGACTTTGTTGTTCAATTTGTACACAGTTTCACCATAACTTCGACCCCTACCAAACGTGATGGCTTTACTTTTGGAACTATTTATTTCCATGCCATTTGTTTTTGCCCAGGAGTGTAATTTGTCTGTGTCTCGCTGCAAAATATACACGTCCTCCTCTGATTTGATAACCCGATAGATGATACAGTCATCAGCAAAGAGTCTTACGTTTGAAGCTAAATTTTTTGGCAAGTCATTCACGAAGGCGAGAAACATGAGAGGCCCAATGACACTTCCTTGTGGAATCCCTGACGTAACACTTACGGAGGTTGATAGATATCTTCCGATTCGAACCTGCTGTTTCCTATCACGTAATAGTTCATTTATCCAAGCCACCACCCTAGTGTCTATACCCGAATCTATTAATTTATTTACAAGACGATCGTGAGGAACAACATCAAAAGCTTTGGCAAAATCTATTACTATTGCGTCTACCCTTCCACCTTTATCAATTTCGTCGGTTAGATCTTGTAAAAGTGAGACAAGCTGACTCTCGCAGGAAAACCCGTTTCGGAAGCCGTGCTGACCTTGATAAAGCCATTCCTTGCCCTCCCATTCTTTCCGGATGTAGTTAGTAATTAGTTGTTCCATGAGTTTGCATACGACTGACGTGAGACTTATCGGCCTATAGTTACTAAGTGCCGTTTTATCGCCACTTTTAAAAACAGGTACTACGAGTGCTAACTTCCAATCTTCCGGTACGCAGGCGTTATTGATAGAAATATTAAATAACCTAATTAGGTACGGTAAAATAGCCTCTCCACCTAATTTAATAATGTCCGTGGAAATAGAATCTGGGCCTCGAGATTTTCCGCTTTTCATTAATTTTATTCTTTTCCGTAGAGTACATACATCGACCTGAAATATATTTATATCTGATAACGTTGGTATCTGTGTACAGTCAGTTTTCTGCTTAAAAACCGAAGCGAAATATGCATTAAAAGCGTTTGCTTTTTCTCTATCGTCAGTTATTGGCAAATTATTAATACGAAGAACTGGAATTTCGTCTTTGTTTCCCTTCCTTCTACGAACATACTTAAACAATTCCGACCAATTATTGCCATCCGCATTAAGAATATATTTTAAATGACGTTCCTCCGCGATTTTCTTTTCTTTCTCTAAGTCTTTTGAATAACTTCGAAATAATGCCATGTGGTTGCCACTAATGTGCCTGTTACTAAACGCCTTTCTGGTTTTTCTTTTCATACGTCTAATCGTTGCATTATAATATTCTGGGTCGTGATTTCTTTTTAACAATTTACATGGAACAAATGTCTGCACGGCATTTTCAAGAATGTTTTTAAATTTTTGCCATACTTCTTCTATCCCCCCTCCCCTTCTAAGAAACTCATTGTACTGTTCCCTTAAGTAATTTTGAAGCCCTTCTACATTGGTTTTCCTGTATTGCCTCACTAGAATCCCGGTGTTAATACTTTTCCTTAAACTACTTAAGTCTAGGTCGACAAGAACTGCTTTATGGTCACTTATACCTTCTATAACGTCGCACGATAAGAATAAGTCTTTCGGACTAACAAGGCAAATATCTAGAAGCGCGTCCTGGCGAGTCGGCTGGTCTACTACCTGCGCTAATCCGTTGTCCCAGACCAGTCTATTGACAAGTTGCTGCACGTGTCCATCGCATACGCACCCTTTCCAAATTGTGTCTGGAAGATTTAAATCTCCGGCAATAACTACGGGATGGCTACGTATATTTTTTGTTCTTTCGTGTATCGCGTCTAAGATTTCGTAATTACTAGCCGGTGGCCGATAGCAAGCAATTATTTCTAAGTTATTTCCTGAACAGTAAATTTCCAACCCCGTCATTTCAGAAACATTATCGACCCAATTTGATACGACATTTAAAGTGTTTTTCACACAAATGAATACTCCGCCGCCTCTAGTTCCGCGATCTCTCCTAAACGTAAAATAATCAGACCGAAAAATTTCCGCATTTACTACCGCATCCGAGAGCCAAGACTCTGTACCTACCACGATATCAGGATCACAAGCCTCAATTAAATTCCAAAATTCCGTTACCTTATTTACGATGCTACGACAGTTCACCTGCAACAATCTAATGAAACCTCTCCTCACCTGCAAGTCCGAGTTTGGGACCCGTGCGTCCTGTTCAGGTGCCTGCGCCCGCGAGAAGTCGTCTCCTCCCGCGCAGCAGTCGTCTCCTCCCGCGCAGCAGTCGTCTCCTCCCGCGCAGCAGTCGTCTCCTCCCGCGCAGCAGTCGTCTCCTCCCGCGCAGCAGTCGTCTCCTCCCGCGCAGCAGTCGTCTCCTCCCGCGCAGCAGTCGTCTCCTCCCGCGCAGCAGTCGTCTCCTCCCGCGCAGCAGTCGTCTCCTCCCGCGCAGCAGTCGTCTCCTCCCGCGCAGCAGTCGTCTCCTCCCGCGCAGCAGTCGTCTCCTCCCGCGCAGCAGTCGTCTCCTCCCGCGCAGCAGTCGTCTCCTCCCGCGCAGCAGTTGACTCCTCCCACGCAGCAGTCATCTCCTCCCGCGCAGCAGTCATCTCCTCCCACGCAGCAGTCGTCTCCTCCCGCGCCGCAGTTGACTCCTCCCGCGTAGCAGTCGACTCCTCACGCTCAGCCGCCATCTCCTCCCGCATAGCAGCCACCACACGCTTCACATCCTCTTCCGCAATCAATTCTGCACGTAGCGCCACGAACACATCTCCGCTCGGTTGTCACTTTTTATGCAGGAATTTGTTCAATACCCGGTCATGCAAACACCCCAACTTCCACGCACCTTTTGAGTTCAAATGAAGCCCGTCCCGGCCTAAGTCATCCTGCCCGAGCCAATAGTTAGGGTCCACGAAAAGGCCATTAAAAACGTCACATGCCCACAGTAAACCGCGATTTAGGTCCCGTGTTTTGCTTATGTGCACATCATTTCGGCGCATAATCCCCGAAACGATCACCTTGGCATTTTTGTATTTAGCCTTGATGGCCTGTCCAAGTTCAACACATTGATTAATTGTGACGAACACGGGTTGCCGTTTCCGCGCGTTTGTGCCTACATGAACGAGTACCACTTCTATTTCCTCGTTTTCATTGGCTTTATTCACTACGGAGGTCATTTTCTCTATGTCAATTCCAGGGAAAAAAGAAACATCTGCTCCCTTTTTCTTTAACACCCCGCCGCTGTGCCGCAACATGGAGTCGCCTATCACCTTCACTTTTCCGGTATACGGAGCAACTGACTGAGAAGATACACTTACATTCGGCTGCACATTTCTCGCCTCTTCCTCGCGCGGGGGATCCCGCTCTTCCTTACCTTCAACAACATTTTCCAACTCCTTGATCTTAAGAGTCAGTTCTCCAATGTATGCATGCGCCTGAGCAAGATCTGCTTCCAATCTGCGTATTCTCCGGTCACTCCTTTCGCACTTGGAGCATGTCGTTGCAGCAGCCTGTACAGCGGGACCAGGGTTTTGCTCCACACCTCCTATCACAAGGAGGGTGGCCAAAACAGCTGCACATAGTAGCGTAACACCACCGCCTATCAAACAAGAAGATTCCGCATGCGTTGAAACCGCCGGGCCGGGGCGGATGCGCGCAGCCCACGCGCCAACACGCGCCCGGTACAAAGCGAGGTCCACACCCATGGCCTTTCACTTCTCGGAGCGAAGAGAAAGACGTCCGCACGCGACGACTACCTGTGAGCGACGACTACCTGTGAGCGACGTTCATATATAAATACGTTCTATAAAAAGTTGAAACGTTTTAGATATAGGTCTCTATTTTAACGAAATATGCAAAATATGTGCCTATAATTTCACAAATATGCATCAACAGAAAAAAGGCCAAATATGCATTAACATATTAATTTATGTAACGCAATTTTCTAACAAAATGTCCAGAAATTTATCTTCAAATGTCAAGAAGCAACGGACAATAATATGCAAAATCATATAAATCCGCTCCCTACTTATTAAATACTACTCGTGTATTGGAAATGTCTATATAAATTCTAATGCATGCATGACATTACCTGTGATAAAAGTAAGTACTTATAGCTTAGACCGAAAACCGAGACAAAACTTACGAGAACGCTTTGTAGCTCTTCTAAAAGACAACTGTGTAAAATCATGTTTTGTGTCTTTTTAGAACTTCCACAACGCGTTCTGATTGTTTTCGCTGAACGAGAATTTTCGGTCTTTAGAGTGTAACATTAAAGGAGGAACCGCGCTGTAAGTACATTGTCTTGCGGGTTGCATTCAGAAGTTAGGAACATTGCTGCCTTATTAGTTCGTATCAAATTTTATTACATAAATCACGTACTAAATTCAAATATTTTAGAATGAAGTAATAACTTACCTTGTTCAATTTTACAAAAATAATATTTCATTATTCGTAGCCAACGTGTAAGTAATTTATAATAATTCCTCAGATTCCTGCAAATTAAATAACATGAGTATCGAGGAGATTGCGATTTCTGTGCAACAGATGTTCGTATGTTTGTGTTCTTTCCAAATATATTCCCGAAGCAAATAAATGCTCCCCGGACTTCACATAATGTCTTAAGAGTAAGCAAATATCGCAGACCAGTGTTCATTCCAGGGAAATGATGAGATCAATGCAGATATTCTGGAATGCAAATAAAGACCACTTCGTCTCACCGTATTATACGTTTAAACAAAAACATACACTTAACAAAATATTCGTTCTTTCTCAATCAACAGTAACAAACAGTTCACTAGAAACCAGTGCTTACACTATTCGATTTGTTTAGTTAGGTCAGTGAACTGGAGTCCGCCAAGACCCCACCAATACGTCTGAGAGGCATTTTCATCCACGTGGAGTTTTCCATGTCGGGGGGGGGAGCTGCGAGCGGCCTCGACGCATGGCCCCCTGGGAGTGACGCTGCGCCATCTGCTCCCGCTGTCGCCCATTCGCCGCAGCTGAGCGCGCCTACCGCATTTGGCCGAGGACCTGGGCGGCCACTCGCCATCCCCCGCGACAACCCCCACGCCCGCCCTGGCCCCGCGTCTGCGCCTATCCTCACGGCCAAGCTCTCGCCCACGCGCTCGCTCCACTCTCACTTCCGGTCTCTTACTGCTCGTCTCACCGCTCGTTTCAGTGACCGTCTCAGTGACCGTCTCTGTGACCGCATCATTGACCGTCTCACTGACCGTAACATTGACCGTCTCTCTGACCATCTCACTGACCGTCTCGCTGACCGTCTCGCTGACCGTTTCACTGACCGTCACATTGACCGTCTCACTGACCATTTTACTGCCCGTCTCCCTGCCCGTCTGGCAGCCCGTTTCGCTGACCGTCTCGTTGACCGTTTCACTGTCCGTCACATTGACCGTCTCACTGACCATTTTACTGACCGTCTCACTGACCGTCTCACTGGACGTCTCATGATCCTCTCAGTGTTCGTTTCTCACTGTTCGTCTTTGGAGAAGAATTCTAGCGACCGGCTGCTCTCATCGATGGTTTTCCGTGTTTTCTCTGATCAACACCAGGCGAATGTCGGAGCAGTACCCTAACAAACGGGCCACGTACCGCACGCGATATTTCTTTCCTTTTCCTTGTCCTATCCTCTCCCCTTACACACACACACACCTACACACACACTTACACTAACATACACTACACTACCACATATCCGGGGAGACCGGTCGGGAGCTTAGAGATTGTCCCGGCTGCGGCACCGGTGGTGGGAGAGTCCTGGTTAGGGGGAATCCTCACTCGCCAATGATAGATCTTTCCTTCTACTTCCTTCCCCTCCTATCCTCTCCCCTTAGACACACACACACACACACACACTAACATGCACTGCATTATTTTGAAATAAATGCCTCACTTATATAATTTTGAGAAAGAAGGTAGTAGTTTTTTGCCGGTTCCAGCTAAACACGGCAACATTACAGCTGTTAATTTAGTTAAAATTGCAATGCAATGCTCCTTTCGTTAATCGTAGAAGCTATTTCTGCCCCACGCTTTGTACCAATAACTCTCACCCGCTGCGCTGTTGTCGCATCCGCACGGCCGCACTATAACTCCCCGTGAGAGCATTCTTTTCCATTGGCGCCGGCTGCCCTCCTCGTGGCCGCCGCCTCAGCGGGCATCAGGATGCTGCCTGCGCAGCCCCTGCGTTCTCGGCCTCACCTCGTCGCATTCTTGGGACGAACAACGGCGCCTCCCGCCGTCACTCCACGCGCCCCCTTCGCCGCCGCTTCGCTCTCTTTTTTTCTCTTTCTTTCTCTTTTTCTCTCTCTGGCTCTCACTCTCTCGCGCTCTCTATCGCGTTCTCTCTCACTTTCTCTCACACGCTATCTCATTCTCGCTCTCTCTCTGTCTCTCGCGCCCTCTCACACCCAATTGTCCTCTCTCTCACTCTCTCTCGCATTCTCAATCTCTCTCGCTCTCTCTCACTCTCTCAAGGTCTCTCGTACTCTGGCGCTCTTTCTCAGTCTCTCGCGCTCTCTCTCTCCCCCGTCGTCCTCTCTCTCACTCTCTTGCGCTCTCAGCTTCTCTCGCTCTCTCTCACTCTCTCGTGCTTTCTCACTTTCTCTCTCTCTCTCGTGCTTTCTCTCTCTCTCTCTCTCTCGCCCTCTCTCTCTCTCGCGCTCTCTCTCGCGCGCTTTCTCTCTCTCTCGCGCGCGCGCACGCTCTCTCTCTCTCTCTCTCTCTCTCTCGCTCGCTCTCGCCCTCTCTCTCGCGCGCTCTCTCTCGCGCGCTTTCTCTCTCTCTCGCACGCTCTCGCTCTCTCTCACGCTCTCTCTCGCTCGCTCTCACGCTCTCTCTCTGTCGCTCGCTCTCACTTTCTCGCTCTCTCTCTCATTCGCTCGTCTTCTCCCACTCTCGCGCTCTCTCTCGTCCTCCCTCTCACTCTCTCGCGCTCTCGTCCTCTTCGTCACTCTCTCACCCTCTCTCTCGCTCTCTCTCGTGGTTTCTCTCACTCTCGTCCTCTGTCGCTCTCTTCCGCCAGGCTTGCGTCGGCCGCGCCCTCGACACACACGGCGCCAGTTGCGGTTTTAGCAAACCGTACGTCCGCTTCGGGACGTACACACTATGAGCTATTACGTGATGACCAGTCGGACACGAATACTATGGGTTTTCTTTATACTCGCCCTCTCGTCCCGGGAAGTTGCCCAGTACTAGGAAGCATGGCCTGTTGAGAATGGACGTACACACTATGAGCCATTTCAAGATGACCGACCGGACTCGAGTGCTATATGCGCATGTTTTAATTTAAATTAAAGTAGTTCAGATAATCTGTAGCAGTAATGTGTACGTATAATCTCGAAGTCATATCGTTAACTTAGTTCATAATATCATTGTAACCATTTTCAAACATTGCAAAAGTTAAATTGTTTTGAAATAACAGCGAGAGGGAAAAATACAGGTATTCATTTGGCGGGGCAATATTTATTTACGGAAGGATACAGAAGACTAAATTATTTAGGGTACTCCAGTAAATGGAACTTCGTAACCACATGTTGTGACGATTTTTTGTGCATTTAGATTTGCGTGATGGATATAACACGCACAGTTTCTAGATTTGCAAAAATGTGTCACGAATAATCAACTAAAAGTGTTTGATGATGAAATTGTCTTACTCCCATTAGATGGTAATTTGCTAAACTTACTTAATCTCATTCCCTTCGTTACCGCTACATTCACTGATCTATCGTCCAAATTACGATATTTATTAACATTTTCTTACATCTACACTGTTGTAGTGGTTAGTCACGATTCTTTAAAACTCATTTCGGAACTGTTCTTCAGGATTGTTACTGTCAACGAAAACAGATCTTATTCTTGTATTCTTAATCTTTAAAAAGCATTTTAAAGTAATTTTATATACTTTGCAGTCGTTTGATAAAAGCAAGCTGTATTGTGAGTGCAGGTCCGTTAATAATTAAACAATTTACTTATTTATTTGTTGTTTGTTTTCTTCCTTGTAATCTTATTTCTTTACTAGAGACGTTGTACTGTTTCATTTCCCCTTCATCGTCGTTGGTTCAACTAATACGCATTTGCGATTATCTCACTGTATCGCCTAAGCTTTGATAACACCCAAGCCTGCTGTTACCCTTTTCACCAACACTTCTACGTCCTCCGAGCCTTCTACTCGACGCGGGGGAAAGTGCTGGTCGACGTGTGGTGCGTTCGCAAATGTTCCCTTAAATTCCGTTTCTCTTCAGTTCAACCTCTCCGTTTCTTTCGTTTTGGAAACGGACGTTTACTTTCATTACCCATCTGTTCTTTCCTTGTATCATCACACATGTCTTTTAAGGAAACATGCTCTGCCTTCTCAGTTTGGACTTCGTTAGTTATTCGTTACTTTCTCCCTTCGTTTCGATTTGTTGTTCTCTGCCACTTCAAAAGTTTTTTATGACAACAATGTTCGTTTCTTTGCATACTCATTACAACTATGGGCATTCTTTCGGTTAAACGTCTGGTTACATTTCCTAATCTAGGAGGGTCTTTCCCCATCCTCTCATTGTCTCTCGTGCACCGCTCGACGGCATGCCGTTGCGCCCTGAGCCTCCCGTTGGCCAGCCTCCAATTCGCAGCTGGAAGCCCTCGCGTTCTGCCGGGTGTGGCCCACGCAATCTGCGCGTGCTGCCCTCTGCAGGAGCTTCCAGCACTCGCGGAAGCGCCTTCGCTTGCCGTTCGCGCCCCATTGCGCCTCCCCTCCCCCACTCCTCACGACCACCACCCCGCTCTCCCCGAGCCTCGCACGTGCTCCGTGGCTTGGAGCTCGGCCTTGATCTCGGTCCCAACGCTCGTGGATTGCTGCCGTTCTGCGAAGTTGCCTTTCGGACGCTTGGAGCATTGTAGCACTTGTGTTGACCGTAAAACAAAGATTCCACTAATAAACAATTGAAGACTCAATTTCTCCCGAAAATACAAGTGGTATGCAACTAAAAATTATGATTTCCGGTTGGTTACAAAGGATGTGTGTAAATCTAGAACATGAAACATTGTAGAGCATACCGAAATACAAATGGGCATGTGTGAACTGACGGATGTTCTTTCTTCTTTTTCTTCTCCTTTCTTTTCCCTTCTTCCCTTCCTCCCCTCTTCTTCCTTCCTTTTCTCTCTTTGTATTTCACTTACAGCATCGACTGTTTGCAGACATTGATACTTCAAATGATTCGACAAATCTCAGACATCACTATCGTCAAAAATTGTCTTTTATGCTATAATTATTTCTGTGGTTATCAAATATGATACCACAGCAGTTATAATTTTTTAAATATCTTCTATCATACTCTTGTTATTACCTCCAACTTTACTCCAGTTGTCATCCAGAAACCAATAACATATTGTAATTAATTACTATCATTCAATCTGCACAATCTGAGAAACCCGGGATCTATTTACAAAACAAAATAAGTTTCTTGTCCAATTTATATGCTTACAGATGAGCTAAAAATATTTATCACGCCCAATGCTTTTTCTGAATTAGCACATTATTTTCACAATATAATTTCCAGAATTTCGTTATTTTTTGGAATAGCTACACAGAGATCAAATTGACGCCTTCCTTACCAGCCATCGTTGCATACAGACGCTGATAATGTAGTAACACTTTACAAAACCTTTTCACACAATTCAACACTCAAACAGAGCTCACAGAAAATAAGCATTTATTTACCAAGAATTGATTACCAAGTGACTGTCGTCATTAATAACCACCAAACAAATTGACTATTAATTATACATATAGTAAGTTACGCCTAAAAATTAAAAAAAATATAAGTAATAAAATTTTAAAAATTAAACAAATGTTTTCCAAAATTATGGTTCATATTCAGTAGCTTAAACTAAACCAGCCGTTTTGATGTAATACCTACGTACGTATACATCGTAATTACGTAACTACTTAATACCTACGTAAAACCTTACCTTATTAACGTTACGTACGTAATTACGTAATACCTACGTAAAACCTAATTAACATTAAGTAATACCTACGTAAAACGTCCGTACCTTTACGACTTAAGTCACCAGCAGCCTGAATTAACAAATAGAAGAAATGAAGAGTCTGCTCGCAGTAAATTTTATTTTCATCCCCTCGCTCTCTCCCAGAGGCGCCCACTGCGCGGGGCGGGTGCCGTCTTTGGGCGGCGTGCTCGGAATGGCGCGAGCAGGGCCCGTCGCCGCCGCCAGGCGCTGAGCGGGCGAGGGGGCGGGGAGCGGGGGGCGGGGTCGGGAGATTTACGCGGGCGCGCGCGCGTGACCCGGCGCCGCGACCGAGCGTGACCCGGCAATCGGGCAAAAAGCGCCGCCGCGCCGCGCCGCGCCGCTGACGTCGCCGCCCTGACGCCTTCGCACCTGCGCTGCTGCGGCGCAACAGGCGGCGGGGGCCCATGGAGGGGGCGGGGTAGTGGTGAAGAAGGTGGGCGTGCTAGTGCCGGTGTGTGGCCAATGGAGGGGGCAGGGTGGGTGGAGGGTGGCGGTGAAGAAGGTGGGTGAGGTGGTGGTGAGGCCGATGGAGGGGCGGGGTGGCGGTGAAATAGGTGGGCGTGGTGGTGGTGGTGTGGCCGATGGAGGGGCGGGATGGCGGTGAAGAAGTTGGGTGTGGTGGTGGTGGTGTGGCCGATGGAGGGGCGAGGTCGGTGGCGGGGGTGGCGATAAAGAAGGCGGACGTGGTAGTGGTGTGGTGGTGGTGGGGCTGATGGAGGGGGCGGAATGGCGGTGGCGGGGGTGGCGATGAAGAAGATGGGCGTGGTGGTGATGGTGTGGCAGCGATGGTTCCTGGAGAGGTGGAGTACGGGTGGTAGGGGTGGTGGGGATGGCCGAGAAGAAGGAGGTCTTGGTGGTGGTGTAGCGGAGATGGAGACGCTGAAAGAGGCGGGGTTGGTGGTGGGGGTGGCGGTGAAGAAGTTGGGCGTAGAGGTGGTGGTGGTGCAGATGGACAGGGTGGAGAGGTGGTGGTGCTACCGCCAATATTTGTAAAACAAATATTTTAAAATCTAGTATCCCTTGGAATGGAATGTATGCAAACGTAGGAAATATTAAGCTCGGTTGTGGGAATGAAAATTAAGAACACATACTACTCTGCACTGGGAGACTGCATATTTTTTTCTTTTTTTGGAAATCTAATATAAACCTTATTAATTAAAACATCTTTCGGGATATTTTAGACATTTTCTGGATTTTTCAGTTAATATAATACGTGTTCGATATAACTCACATTTTGGATTTAAGCACAAATGCTGACACGAACGTCAGACCTTTAAGTATTTCATTATGTCAAACAATATAAAGAAAACGTTTCTGACTTAACAGTAAAATGCTAGTTAAAATCCAGTTTATCTCCAATTGGAGAACGTGTAAATACAAACTATTGTTACTCAGTGGCTCCCAAATAGCCGACAGTGAATGACAAATTCCAATCGAAGAATCATAGAAAATCATTATAGCAATTAAATAATTTGATTACCGTTGGTGATGTACACGTTTTGTAAATACGAAATTGAACATACCTTAAAAATAATTTTTGAGAGAACGTTTATTTACATAAAAAATGATAAGAAATTATTACTTAATTATAAATTAGATTTCTTTCTAAAATTCATAGTAGTTTACGAAAAATATTTATTATCTTGAATATAAAATGCTTTGATAGAATTAGTTCCACAGGCATGAACAATCAAATGTAAGGAAAATAGATAGCAAATTCTAAAACACACTTCCGTTGAAAAATTACCTTGAGAGTTCTCGTTTTTTATTGTCTGGCGTGAACGCATTTCTTTCGAGTCTGGGATGTCCGATTCTTGTTTATTCTCCTTTTGAAATATACTTCTTTTTCATTTATTATATTTTCATTTTTCTCTTTCAAATTGGACTGCTGTTGACACCGTATAGAGACAATTGATACCGACATTGACACACATTACTGATACACAAAATATCCAAATTATGACGTTTGTTTCCTTAAAAGGTAATTTTAATCAGTAAAAGCAGATAATGGCAATGCATGAAGGCTGTCATGAAACCAATTAAAAACTAGGTGAAAACTTTACTCACTTTTAGTGTATTTGCTGTGGAGAAAATACCTCACATTGGTACACAGAAAGTATTGTTTGGTTTTGTTTTGTTCTCTTAGGGAATTTTTGCTTCGAAATATTTTCTGTTAAGTATAAATTCACTACCATTTGTCAAAGAATTATTGGATTGATTGTGATTTTTATTTCTTGTGTAGAATTTCATCAAGTGCAAAATATCTGTAATCAATTTTATTGGTCTTAAAATTTCATTATTTTTTTCACTTGATCGTCGCTCTCTTTAACATGCTATTCAAAAACTTAAGAAACTTCATTTCTTCGTACTATTTTCCCTACCAACGCGAGTGTACTATTCAAAGAAACCTCCACCCTAACCACACAACTCCTCAGTCATCTCTTAAGATCAGCGACGTGTCAGTTCTTTACACAAAGGAGAAAATAAAAACGGTAATATAGAAAGTTCCTGTCACTCCACCATACATTTACGAAAGAGAACGGAAATAAAATGCATCTCCGTAAAAGAAAACCGACAACTTGACAGCATTTCCACATTGTTTCTTATGCAAACCTTCCCCTTGCGTCGTGTCGGCGCGCAGCGTCGCGTGACGAACGTCAAGGAGGGGGCTCTTTCGGAGCGCCCCTCCGCGCGTCCTTGGGGCACCTCACTACATGGGAGGGCGCGAGGCAACCGACGGTGTATACTTGGCTTTTCGTAACGTGGCCGATGACATTAGGTCATTTTTACACCTTCCGCCATATAAAATGAATCGTTTTAATTAATTCGCGAATGAATGGCCTCAAACATGTGCTTATCACTGTTATAAAGATACATAAGGCAGAAATTGTAAAAATGACTTAATGTCATTGACCACGTTACGAAACCCCGAGTATAGAAGCCATGAAATACGTACTACTTGCGCAACTTTTCTTGAACGATGACCTTCCTTCCCAATCCCTTGAGCAATAAACGGTTGAAGGCAAAAGTTTATAGCGAGCACTGATGACAATATGCTAAGCATTAAAACTTTGTTGGCGCGAAACAGATGCTATTTTTTTTAACATGACCATTGACATTTCACCAGCTGTTACGGTGTCATTCAATCGAGAGCTAAAACGTCAACACGGTGACGTTACTGTGATGACGTTTGAGTTTCCAATTGGACGAAACCGTACCAACATCAGCTGTGGTCGGCCAGGTTACAAAAACCCAAGTAGAGTCAAAGCTAGTTGCTTGCATTGTCCAGAACATCTATTCAGCTTTATTATCATTATCTAAAAAAATGACCGAGGCAGGTCCATGACCTTCAAGGGAGGCACCTAAAACTCCTATCTAGTGTCCCTGCTGTTGTCTACCCAGAGCGATGACCTGGCCGCACACGTAGTAGGTTTAACTTTGATTTTCCAGAGGATTGGCATTACTGTAAATACTCCAGTGGCCGACTTTGTAACTAATACCCCCACTCCGCCCGCATTTCTTCAATCCATCGTTCAAGAAAAGTTGCACGAATAGTATGTGGATCAGAGATGTCAAGACCTCCTACCAGTGGCAGTGCTACGCTTCGTGACACAGTATCTTGCCACGGGATTCTCAACGCAACTAGCGGCGGAAAAGGAAACTATCAGTAGTAATCTCGCCGTTTTCCAACTTGGTGGAATCACGTAAAAAAAGAGGATATGCACAGACAATAAATGAAAAAATAAAAAAAAAGTTCTTGAATTTATTTATCTAAATTACGCCTAATGGTATTTTATGTGTAAAGCGTTTAGGGCAATTTTGACTTCCTGCTGATCTCTTGTGGCAATGTGGTCAACTTAGTAGAGGGGTGATTTCGGCGTTCTGCCCGTGCCACTGAGTCCAGCTGGTGGCATCAAACTTTACATCACTAACGTAGGTGCATCTCGTGACAGTGGCGATGATGTTGCGTTTCTCTAGTAGTGCATGTATGTTCCACTACTTTAGAAAATGTGTTTCGTCTAATAGATTAATGGAAAGCATCAACAAAATACGTTTTCTAACGACAACAGAATAAGGTTCTACTATTGTTCTGAACCATGAATCCGAACATTTCTGGAAGAATATCATAAAAAATAACATTAAATTGTCTTCGATCGTATTACTGAAAGGTATTCTTTTCCATTCTTAGTCTTACTGCGTCTTCTTCCTCTGAGACATTTACCTCAATCATTCGTCACATCGTTGATATGTCTTGTCACATTTGCTAACATTTCATCAGGCGCAAACGTCTTTGTCCATGACAATGGACATCCTGTTTCCCCCGCCACCTAACCCTTGGTATCCCGTCAGCCGTGAACCGCCCTGTCGTAAGCATCTCGACCAAAACCTAACAGAGGGTGTTCATCCAGAATATAGGGTAGGGGTCGGGAACCTGTATCTCTGGATCGGTAAGCATCAATTTTTCTGAAAAGGTTTTTCAAGGAAAAAGGCATTTACTACTATAGGATTAATGTTATTTAACTTTGTATATGATGGGGTACGTGAACTGTTGGCTCTGTTGAAGAGAAAAAATAAAAGATTTCTAATTAAAGAAATGGTTTTGGTTGATGGATCTTGATGCGAGGGAAATGTAGTTCGTATTTCCAGATGTTCTGTGTACGTCTGCGATGGACATCTGTAGTGATGACTAGTCACTTTCTGAAGGCGTCACGCTGGAAGTTGACCACATTGCTTCGACCGGGATCGCGCTATTACTACGGAAGATCACCATGCAACGGGTGTCACGAAACGTCTGGAAATATTTTTTTGTTAGACTCCGACCCGTAATCTTTGAAAACAACAGTACTATTGAGGAAAGCAACCTGCCACGGAAGCCTACACAAAATGTGCATGCTCTATAAAAAGTTCAAGAGTTCTTACAGTACATTTTTGAGTTGGGTAAGAAAGAAATATCTTTTAACTAGCTGACCCGGCGAACTCTGTTCCGCCTTAACAGAGAACTCCGTTCCGCCCAAACATATGAAAACCCGCGAAATCACGCGAAAACGTGCGAAATCACGCGAAAACATGCGAAATCACGCAAAGACGTGCGAAAACGTGCAGAAACGTGCGTTCTCACACAGGAACGCTGTCGAACGGGATAAACAGTATCCTGTGTCCGTCTCTTGGCTCTAAGCTTCCTGCTCACCAAATCGGTACAGCCGTTCTTGAATTATAAATAGTTTAACTAACACGACTATATATAGATATAACGGCGAACGAAAGGTGGCTTTCATTATCACCTTCTGTTATCAGTGCGGCGTTACAACAATGGGTTAAACAGGTAACAATGACTGCTAACATGCGAAATCACGCGAAAACGTGCGTTCTCACACAGGAACGCTGTCGAACAGGATAAACAGTATCCTAAGTCCGTCTCCTGGCTCTAAGCTTCCTGTTCACCAATTTTCAGCCAAATCGGTACAGCCGTTCTTGAGTTATAAATAGTGTAACTAACACGACTTTCTTTTTTATATATACTAGCTGACCCGGCGAACTCTGTTCCGCCTTAACAGCCGGTCCCATCTTTTTCTCGCGTCGCACTCACTGTGAGAAACTGTACTATCCTTGTTGCACTCGTGATAATAAAGCAATTACAGATTTGTGTTTTTCTCTCAAACAAAGAAGAATTTAAAATAAAACGCTCTGATATTAAATAGATAATTAAAAATCTATTACGTAGCAGAGCGTTTTTTTAATTGATTTTTGTTTAAGACAGAAATACAAAGCTGTAATCATAGGGACCGGCTGTTAAAGGCAATAAATAAGCAGATTTTGGAATTTATTAAGTTAAATTGTTTATTAGAAAATACAAATAAAAAAATTAAGTAGATTAATCATTCATTACCGTTCCTGTATTTTGGTGCATAGGTTGCACTCTTCAGTTAAGTACCTTCACGCGAAAACATGCGAAATCACGCGAAAACGTGCGAAAACGTGCGTTCTCACACAGGAATGCTGTCGAACGGGATAAACAGTATCCTATATCCGTCTCCTGGCTCTAAGCTTCCTGCTCACCAATTTTCAGCCAAATCGGTACAGCCGTTCTTGAGTTATAAATAGTGTAACTAACACGACTTTCTTTTATATATATAGATTACCTTGCATACGTAACCGGATAATTTTCACTGCAATTTAGCTTCGAATGCTAAATATTTATTGATAGTTACATTACGGTTGTAATGGCTGTCGCATATCAAAGTGTGGCTTCAAAACAGACTGACATTGAAAATTAAAAACAAAAAAAGGTTCTCAATGTGCTCAGAAGTATCCACCGTGGTTCAGTGAGCTTTGGAGCTTTGATCGTACAACAGCACTACCTACACAGGTACCTCGCTGCTTCTAGAAGTCTGAAGAGGGGTGCAAGCGCATGAACAAATTTCCCCAGCGGGAAGGGATAGGGGGAGAAGCTCTGTCAATGTGCTCTCAACCCTCCGCTCTGCGCCCTTCACACATTCCGACGGGCTTAGCACCACAGGGGGAATTTCGTGGGGGAGAAGTACCGTACAAGCCTTGCTCTTGTTTACCACGAACTCTTTTATATTTGCATGGTACCCGGTTGCCAAAAATGAAATGAAATGGATAATTTAGTTACAATGCTAATGATATAATTTGTTGGTATGAATGATTAGATAGACTAAGAAAATGTATTTAGAAACAAGATCAGTCATTAATTCTGGGAATTCTGGTTCGGTGTTGTTGGCGTTCTATTTGAAGAAATAAAAGAGATCATCTTCGTCAACATAGTATTTTTATTCAGGTAGCCGGCTTTCGACGGCTTTGCCATCATCATAAGTCTACAATGTACAGAAAAATATAAGTAAATTACAAATAAAATACAAAATAAGATAAAAAATTTAATTACAATTAATAGATATATTTAAATTTTATTCGCAAATAGCAGATAATGTTGCGAAAATTGAAATGCAACGGGAGGAGTCATATAGATAATAGCAGTTCAAATTGCAAGTTGTAAATATAAGTAAAGAAATACACATTATGATATTGCAAAATATACGCAAAAAGCAAGCGGAAGATAGTAATAATAATTAATAGCAAATTATATTACAAAAATGGGGAAATATATTAATCCCCGCAACCATCGCATTTCATTTCTTGCTATTTTATTTGATATTTGTTCCTTATCTTTTGCAATTGTTTGCTTTTGTTTCTTCGCAAGATCAGCCATTCTTAGTATGAAATAAAATCCCACATATTGTGAAGAAATGTCTACATTAATAACTATAGTTGGGAATGAGTTGCAGAAGTTTATATGGAAATTAAAAACATAACAAATAAGACAACGCACGAAGATGATAAACCGATTTACAAAATACAGCATTTACTTATTCTATAATTTAGTCGGTAATTCGACCTAGCTTCTCCGCTAGGTCAAATTTAGTCGCTGTCGGCTGCTCTGATCGGCAATTTTTCTTAATTTCTTTGATCAACACCAGAGGAATGCCGGAGCAGTATCTTAATAAACGGGCCACGGACCTCGCGCGATGTGTCCTTCCTCTCCCTTGTCCTATCTTCTCCCCTTACACACTCACACTAACATGCACTACACTACCACATATTCCGGGAGACCGGTCGGGAGCTTAGAGCTTGTCCCGACTGGGGCGGTGCCCCGCTGTGGGAGAGTCCCGGTTAGGGGCAAACCCCACTAGCCGACGGTAGGCCGGCGCAGGATCTCGCCATCTAGCGGGGGAAGATCACCGCCATCTCCCGAGAAAAGAACATGCACTACACTTACTGGACTAATGACCTCGGTAGTTGACGTGCCCGGAATCACTAACAACCAACCAACAACGGCTTGCGGTACCCGTCGGTAGCAACACCGTTCCAGATATTCCGCCGACACGCGTAAACGAAGGAGTCTGAAACTGTAGAGTCGGGCGCGGAAAGCAGCGGCCGAGGGCGGGAGGGGATTCCCCTCCGCGACGGGGTTTCCCCTCCAGACGAAGAAGCACGCGTCAGCCATCTCGGCGAGGGCTCAGCGGCCGGAATGCGCTGAGGGTGAAGGGCGGAGGGCGCATTGACAGCACGCGCCGGCACCCTCCCTCACCCGCTCTCACCCGTCCTCACCGCGCACGCCTTAAAGAAGTCCCCCTGCCCTTCTTGACGTGTTTCTCGCGCCTTCCCTTTCGCCGCCACCGGAGACGCGGTCTGCGAGGCACGTGTCGAGGGTATTGCTCTGTGTGGGGCTCCAGAAATGTGTAGCAGTGTCAGATGTGTGATGTACACGTAAACTTCCGCGGCTCGCGTCGATTACTTCTTGGCTGTCCGGGTGACGCCGCGTAGTGGCTAAATCCTGTCAATACCCTGAGGAAGCCTGCGACGTGTCAGGCGAAACGTCGGCCTCTCAGCCCACTACGCGGCGTCACCCGGACAGCCGAGAAGTAACAGATGTGTGATGCTCAGTGCCCATGTGTAGAGAGATTACTATAAAAAGGGACCGGTTTGACAGCTAGTGCTTGACCACTGTTGTCTACATAACTGCAGGTTATGTCCTTGCACTCATTTTGTCAGTGCGTTCACTTATAGTTACCTCATTTGCAAATGATTGCATCACTATCTCTCGTATTGTCGTCGCCGTGCATAACATTCATTTGTTCCCAACCTATGAAACTGGTCCGTTCTTACAGTTACTTCTCTATATTAACCGAGCATGTTTTCTTGAGTTCTCTTCCCACTAGATGCGAGTGGAGTGAGCGGATTGGTTACATCGACGACAGTACTATTATATAAAATCTGTAGCTGGTTTTTCGATGCAAAATAGTTTATATTACACGAAAGTAAACATTTCTGTTTATTAAGTTTTTATCAACAACGTTCATTTCTATTATTTATTCTCAATTCAACAAATGTTGGTGAAGGAGTGGGGGTAGGTTTTTCAGGGCCCAAGAAACGTGCGCGTACAATACTGTTTGTGTCACTTTTACAAACAATATTTCATCGTCGAAATTAAAATGTCGAAAATCGTGCCACTGTCAGGAGTCGAACCTAGGATCTCCCGGTCAGAGGCACTGCAGTGACATCAGATGCACTGAGCCATTTCTCCCGGTGCAAGCCGTGGTGTTTCCAAGAAATACTAATAACTGTCTCCAGTTAATAAGACACCTTCAGCAGGGAAGCTGATGCAGTTCTGGTGAGGTAGGCGTTCTACAAACAATACGGTTCCCCAAGTAAGAACATTAAAACGTATTTGTATTTTTTGGATTTAGCCATTAAGCGTTCCGTAAAGGGCAATTGGCCTCGGTGACCCATCCAGTCGGTCACCCATCCAGGAACCCGCGATATCTCGAATTTCCTTAACATTCATGACTTCACATAGATAACGAATTCGGCGAACAACACCGGTTTCGCGGTGGTGACCATACAGTAGATCCATCCCAGTATTCCCCTGGATGACGGAAGGAAACCACGAAAACTCCGCACAGGATGGCCGACACAGGAATTGAACTCAGGTCTCGTGAAAGCTAGGTCATAGTGCTATGCCCTGAGCCTATTCGCTCGATCAATAATCAATAAATAGGTATTTGACAACAAATATTAATGCATGAGTATTGCAGCACTGATGTAGCCTGTCTGAAACTTGGGTTCCAGAAAGCAAAACTAGTAAATGGTTCCCAGGAAATACTAATAAATGGCTCTGGATAATAAATTAACTGAGTAGAGTTGTATATCTTGGGAATTTGCCCCAGAAGCCATAGAAGGATTTCTCCAAGAAATACAAATAAATGACGCTGGTTACTAGAGAAATTTGAATATAACTGCACTAGAGTAGCACTTTTTAGGAATGACTTCCACCAACAACAGGATTACCCATGAAATCCTAATGAACGATACTTGATAATACTAAAACGTAATTTGAGATGTTTTGGGGCAGCACATTCAGTGAAATATAATGAATCCTTAAGTGTAATATATAGAAACAAGAAATTCATACATCATGGACGTAAGTTTCAATGATTTCACACATACATTGTTAACGCACAGTATCTTACACATTTTCTCAAGGAAGCTTTTGTATATTTTGGGGGGAAAACGTATCACATAAACACCATTTCCGACAGCGATTTACTAAATTTGTATATAAAATATTTAATTTTCTGGTTTCGCGAATTAATTTTATTTAATTTTACTTACCCAGAATACTTGAAATTAGATCAAATCTGACCTTTCATCTCAATTCATCTTATCTGGCCTATCTAATTACCCTGTCGAGGTCTATTGCATAGATTTTAAGAGCGTTAGCTTTTTCATAATCCTAAATTCTGATTCCCGTATTTGATGCCAGAAACTCGGATCACAAGCGTCAGACGAAAATACCACATTTCAACGGATGCGATGGGACTAACGAATCCAGGATCTCATTAGGAAGAAATATCGGAGAGTTTAATTTTTCCGGACCTGAATCAAAGTTCGCGACACAGTGATTGTGAATTTTACTTTCAACGAAAATCCACTGAGCTTACAATGAACCAAAATCTCAGTTCTGGAGATAGAATAAAAACCTTTGAGATACCGGTGAAAGCGGCAACTTAGTCAGGAATGCACTGGTGCTAAAAAGCGCGTCATTTTATTTCTGTTTTGATTTTTTTTGGCGTCTATTGTTTGCTTATAAATATTTTGCAACCCTCTATAATACAAAATCAAAAGATAGCGCATCGGAAATTTTACAAATGCTCCCTTGAATGTAGTACGTAGATCTCGTAAATTTCAGCATTTCAGTTTATTTTACCAGAGGAATTAAGCACTTTATTCAATAAAATACATTTACATTTTTTAAAGTTTTTGACGTAAAAATAACGTGAAAATATATTGATTCCTCTACAAAGAAATGATGAGGCCATAACCCATAGAGGTGAAAACGAGTAAATAACGCGCGCTTCCAAATATTTGAACATGTAAAGTCATCTGCCGCCAGATGTCCTCTATCGGCAGAAGTGCGGGAGCAAAATGTGATGTTTGCGCTGCTGCCTCTACAGTCGTCAGACTCGCATTAACGGCGCTGCTGATTGCGGACGCAGACAGCAGAGCGGGAGGCTACCAATTGCCTTCCACGAACTCTCGACCAATGGCCTTTGCAGCACTCGAACAAATTTCCTCAACCACTCGAACAAACTCTCTGCCTAGGTGACGCCCTCTTGCTGCACGGAGTTAGACATAACGTACATTTTCCCGGCAGTACAGAGTTATCTCATTCACATCAAGGAAATATTGGTTCAGCATATCCGGATCGCACTACCCTGACGGTTAGCTTGGTCTCAGGCTACTATTTCCGTCAACAATTTACAAGTAGCAAACGAGTTGTACTGACATATTGTCAAAGTATCTGCGTATTTTCACAATTATATAATGTTTGTGTTTCGATCCCAATGTAGGAAAGTTGACACAGGGGTCCTACTTCACTGACATATACGATACTAAATGGGAAGGCAAGGAAAGTTGCAACTTGCGGCCACTTCAACCTATCCTGGAACTAGTATATTTCTTTTAAAGTTATATCCTGTAATCTTTATCTATGTTTATTGATCGATTTTTAATACATTATAATGATTTTGAGGTATTGAACCCGAGAACAACAGCTCTACAAACATTATAAAACTCCCCTTACGATTCATCTGATAGTATGAAACTTATTGCAGTCAAATAATGCACGAAGACCACATAAGAGTTTTTGTTGCGAAAACGGACTTTTAAAGTGATACGCCAGAGTATACCATTATCCACTAATTGTAAAATTCAAGTTGGCATTTATTATTACATAAATTTAAAGTTATATTTTAAACTTTTAAATAATCATTTGCATGTGAACTTATTGTTTCTTTAAACGGACTGAAATACTCCATCTAATTGTTTCACCCACCGCATTCTCATCCACCGTATCTATTTTATTAGTATCAATAATGTATTGAAAATTTTATGAAAAAGCATGAAGAGAATTTTAAAACAAAATGAAAATCATATAACATTTTAACCAGGATTGCATCTGTCGGCGGTACCAAAATCTGATGGTTCCGGGCTGTTCGCGGGTCGCGTACTAGAGTGACGCAAGTTCCGGAAACTTCCAGGCTCGGCGCCTGCTAGGTATAAATGCTTAACATTCCTATGACTGTGTACATGTATTAAAATAAATTAGAAAACTGTTTAAAAAGATAGCCTTAATGAGTTTTCCATCCATCAAGCTTGCAATCATATCATCTATGAGAAGGCACAAGTGCTTTCGCTCTTAACCCGCGTCATATTTCATACGTAATAAGACTTCATTCATGGATCACCTACCAGCGGTTTCTACGACTGTTCCCTCAAATTAGAGAGCAACAAAACTTAAATAACTGAAAATGAAAATATGACCATTGCTTGAATCGTCCAAACAGCCTGAGGTACAAATTTAACCATAAAACGCATTTTACATGCACATGCACATCAAAATCAAAATAAATTCGGTGAATAAATAATTGTTATTTTGAATCTATTTCCTACCTTGGCCCATTAATTTACAAATAAACAAACAAATCTAACTTCTTAACCAACGGTCAAATGTGGTATTAGTGCATCCGTAACAAATTTTCTTTTTCACTATCGCATTTTGAGATCCGGCGCTATGTCGTTGGGAAACTGCCCCTGGACCTGGTATAATGGGTTTTTCGTCCTTCCCGAGTCGTGAAATAGACGTCTTCCTTATGCCAGTTTTCTTCCTTATGCATTGTCCTTTTGTATACTGATTATTCTTCTGAACAAAGCGTCTGGTTCTTGGTAAGTACTTTGTATCGAAACGAGCCCAGGAAAAGTAGAACTTGGTATCTCTATTCCTTGTTCTGTCTCTACGTTAAACTTTTGTCTTGCCCATCACTGACAACCTACAGGAGATGAAGGGCAGTTTGGCCCTCTCCACACACACACACACACACACACACACACACACAGATACTCAACAAGGTCCAGTTTACATAATTTTTCTAGAATAACTCGATGTCCAGTTACAATTTGTGCCATTGCTTATGATGGCTTAAAATGCGTCATTTTACTGGAGGAATCGCAATAAAGGTTGCTCCTCCAGTTTCGGGAGTCTCCCATCATTATTGCCATACTGCCATTACTCGGTCCTCAAACTCTCTCTATACATTCTCTGTTTGCATCGTTTCTACTATACCGATAGCTCCTCTCTTAATTTGGTATCGCGCAGCTATGAGCTGGGGATGGGATGTCGGAGTAAAGAGGGACGCCTATGAGCTGGGGTGACTGCGTCAGGTGGGACGGGCAAGTTGCCAAGAATGCATTCGAGCCGAATGTCACTACTTTCAGCATCTTAAGGTACATTAAGGGCAACGATATTTCCCGTATGTCAGCACGGGAGTTGAGTCAGAACTTTGCTGGAGGAGCGAGCCTTCGACTATCCGGGCGACGCGGCTCAAATCTTCAGACCGGAAACGGTAGCTCAGTGCAACAATTGATGTTACTGTAGCGCATCTGACCGAGAGGTCCTAGGTTCGAGTCCCGACGGCGACAGGATTTTCGACACTTCCTTTCTAGCTAGGTCGAATTCAGTTTCTGTCTGCAGGAGAATTCTATCGGCCGCCTGCTCTGATCGGTTGTTTTCCGTGGTTTCTTCGATCAACACCAGGCGAATGCCGGATCAGTACCCTACCAAACGGGCCACGGACCGCGCGCGATCATTGCTTCCTTTCCCTTGTTCTATCCTCTCCCCCTTACACACACACTTACACTAATATGCACTACGCTACCACATATTCCGGGAGACCGGTCGGGAGCTTAGAGCTTGTCCGGGCTGGGGCGGTGCCCGCTGGTGGGAGAGTCCTGGTTAGGGGGAAACCACACTAGCCGAGGGTAGGTCGGCGCCGGATCTTGCCATCCAGCTGGGGAAGATCACCACCTTCTCCCGGGAAAAAACATACACTACACTGACGGGACTAATGACCAAAGCAGTTGACGCGCCCGGAAACACGAAAAAATCAATCGAATCTTCGACAAACGGTAAAATGTACACCCGGTATTTGTACCGTTAAATAACGTCGAAAAAAATTCATTTTAGCAGACAAATTATAAAGTAAACATGAAATATTATATGAGCAACCAAGTGAAGCTTCCGCAATCTGCACTGACTGCCATTCGCACGTACGTAGCAGCAGCCTACCTTTGCAAACTCCTCAGCTCGCGGAGCTGTTTGCGGTTCGCCTCTCTCATAATATTTATGGCGCTGCCAAGCAGCACCGGGCGAATATTTACACTCGCCGTTCATCTGTAGAATGTTTTTGTTTCGTTTACCTATCGTTAATGTTTTCAAAACCTGACCGCTTCCGCCAATGGTTTACGATGCGATGAAAGACCAAGCACCACAACAGTGAAATAGCACGTGATGACGGCATTGTGATTGCTGAGGAACTGACTATAAAGATAATTTATATATTATAACTAGTTTGCATTTATTATTATATTGATATTAATGAATTTATGTATGTATTTGGCGTTAATTGGTCGATAATCCGACTTCATCGGTCAGCCACTGGTGTCCCCCATGTTTGGGCCTAGTTAAATTTCCGTGCTTGGGGGTAAGATTGACATGAGGCGAACATGACGTATTCTCTTTACCGTAACTGGCAAGATCCGCCTGCTTGAGCTTTTATTTATTACACATCTATAGAAACTGGGACAATTTTAAAGGAATGCTACAGTTCTATTTTTGCTGTAGAGCAAAAATTCGGGAATCGAACCCGGGAACCACAGCGCGGGAATATAGTAGGCCCATGAGTCCATGCCCATGAGCAATCCCAGAGGCCTATTTTATTTATATTATTCATTTTATTTTATTTATATTATTTATTTTATCTATATTATTTATTTTATTTATATTATTTATTTTATTTTATTTCTATTATAAATTTTATTTACCTTATTATATTTTTTGAGCTTGTCAAACAATCGAAATGTGTTTTACGTTTCAAAAGAAATAAAAAATTCTTTGTTACATAATGTGTACAATTTGTCACACAATTACTGGACTTTTTTTTTATAATTTCACAATCCATGAAATAAAGTGTGGTTTGCTGCAAAATAGAAAGTATCGTAGTAACTTTGTAACATATAATACGAAATTCTTGGTAAAAGTAATGAAAATTGCATATTGTGGGTTTTGTGATGCTAAACTACAACATAGTAAAATTAACGAATAATGCATTTTTCAAATTCACAAAATTGTTTTCAGAGATAAATTTAACTCTTTGCGTTATATTGATGCCCTTCTGGTCTTCAGCAAAAATATGAAACGAGTACTGTGTGTTAGTAATAATTTTTGTTGTTAATCCCCACTTTTAATGAACTAGTTTTAAATAATAAAATTTATCTATTTTTGTTTTTAGTTTTTAGTTTTACACTTTCAATTAGAATTATGTAATGAAATACTAATGTCACTGAATTTAATTTTTCTGTGGACTAAATTGAAAGCTTATTAGGATTCAATAACTTCAGCTCACTACGGATTTAAAGATCCTCGACATAATAAATCTGAGGGTCGTACAGATGAATCAGGAGTCAGCAAAATATTTTGGCAGAAGCATAAATCAGTTAATTCTATTCTTGACAAGAAATCACTGTATTGTATTAAGTGTTTTTCGAAATTAATTTGGCGAATTTCAAAATCGCGAAACTACCAACCGATTTATTCATTGAAGCCTCTCAGTGAATTGCCAAGAATTTTTGACGAATCATGCTGAAACTAAAGATGCGTACCGGATTATTAATACTCAGATAAATTTAAAAATAAGGTTCTTAGAATTGTAAACGCATAAAAAGTAGAAATTTCCAACAAACGCATATAGATAATTCGTTTCATAATGAGAACAGTTTCTCAGTAAATCACACTTCTTGTGATATTATAACTCAGTAAATTATTTCTTGATAATATGGAGGGGTTACTTTAATAGTAGTAAAAAATTCTTATTTTTGAGAAATTGAGTTAATTCCAATTTCAGGTCCGCGCAACTGTTATACCTTTATTCCGAAAGGGATAGAACTCTACGTTCTTTCTGTGGACGATATAGCTCAATAAAATAAAAGTGAATCACAGGAGATTGCAACATATTTATTTTGATGGCGGTACAACTCCAGTAGTACAGCCACGTGGTTTTCTACAAGTCTCGTTAGGGGTAGTTTTTGAGATATTTCTAGCGTCTGCAATGATATGATGATAAAAAGCTTGATCCAGATTTGGTAATAGGATCAACAATAATAATATAATTATATCGTACATATTTTATTGAATACAGAAATTAAACTTAATGGTTTATGAGTTAAAAGACCTTCAAAGTCTGTAACAAGAAGGAAAAAAATGAACAAAATGGTGTCTGTAATTAACTAAACATTAGATTTGTCAAACAGAAGTCTTTTATATTTATGTACAAGTAAACCTTAATTCAAAACATTGGTTTCTACACAGTAAACATCACTACACACAAACTACCAGAGGATGAGGAAGAACTAATGTTTTCATGTTTTCGCTTCTACAACCACAGTAAAGGAAGGTTAATGAGAAGAAACAGGATATGATTGATTTGTTTCCATTTATCTCAAGCGTTAATCACCCTTATTTCACTGATATGCTGGTAGGAATCGGATTATTTCAAGAAGATGAAAACTGAATGTGCCTCAACAGCAACATTAAATTAATATTTCATCTGTTTATAAAGAAATGGATATTGCCTTCATTTTCAACTTTCCTTACGTCATAGACCGATTTGGCCACTAACCTCATTTTTATGGGGATATAACTATTTTACACCTCCAGTATTCCACGAAGCATACAATATGCTTATTCATATCTTCAAACGAACAAGTAAATATCTTATAGGAGGAAAACACACAACTTTTTACCTATCTCCAACCCCGAATTTTTATAACTACTTAACTTAAGAGCCCACTATCTCGAAACGACTCAATTATTTTAATACCATATTAAAGTAACACCTGCATAAGAAGTTCAGTTCCGCGTTCAGTAATTCACATAACTCAAGTCTATAGTTTAATTATCGTGACATAAATGTCATATATTTTTAATAAATTCATAAATTCATATAAAATAATATCAGTCATTCAAACAATATAATATATTTATATAAATTCATATAAATTTATATTATTTTACGAAGAAATCTGATACTTGTCTCCGCATTCAATTAATTTTTCTGACCTTCATTTGCGTGTGTAATAACAGAACTATGTTCCTGGAACATTAGTTTAAAATTGGTATGTTCCAGCACTACGCACTGAGAACTGCACTGAGATATGAGAAAAAATACCCAAAAGCTGTAACCCAACGTAACTAAAGGCAAGGTTGAAAATGACAGTACGGTTTAAAGAAAAGTCAAACCTAAAGGTTGAAAGCGCAATGAAAAAGAAATCACTTCTCATCTCGTCGCGTAAACAAGCGCCTGATATCCGGGCAACGAGGCGGCGCCGCTGACAGCCATTCGTCTGTTTTTGCGCCGCAGGTGCAAAGCAGCAATCACGGCGCGCAGACGGCGCACGGGCGCGCGCGCGCTCTGGCAATAAACAAGGGAAGGTCGGCGCGCCGGCCGCCATTTGCAGATAGCCATCTGCGTGCGCGCGCGCCGTTTGTCCGCGTTGGCGCGTCCCTCGTCGCAGTCGCCGCCGTAACCTCCTCCACCGGCAACTTTGGTTCCACCTCAACCACCGTCACCACCGCCACCGCAATCTCTTCCATCTCCACCTTTGGTAGCGCCTGCTCCACAACCTCCGTCTCCGCCACCGCCATCGCACCACAACCTCCGCCTCCATAATCTCCTCCACTTCCACCTTTGCTTCCACCTCCACCACAACCTCTGCAGTCGCCGCCGCCACCACCACCACCACCCCCACCACCACCGCCTCCATAACCACCTCCACCAACCCCTTTGGTCCCACCTCCACCACAACCTCAGGATCCGCCTCCGCCACTGCAACCGCCTCCATAACCTCCTCCACCTCCACCTTTGACTCCACTTCCACACATCACCTCTTCCTCTATAACCTCCTTCACCTCCACCTTTGGTTCCGCTTCCACCAGAACCTCCGCCTCCGCCACCGCCTCCATAACCTCCTCCACCTCCACCTATGGTTCCACCTCTACCACACCGCCTCCCCACATCGCCTCCGCCTCCACCTCCGCCTTTACTTCTGCCTCCGCCACCACCATCGCTTCCGCCTCCGCCACTGACTCCACCTTCACCTCCACCTCCAACTCCGCCGCCGCCTCCACCTCCACTTTCGCCTCCGCCACCGCCACCACCACCGCCACTGCCACTGCTTCCGCCTCCGCCACCGACTCAATCTCCGCCACTGGCTCCGCCTCCGCCCCTGCCATCGCCAATGCCTCCTCCGCCTCCACCAACGCTACCACCACCACCATCGCCACAGCCACCGTTATCACCATCGCCACCACCACCGCCATCGCTACCGCCACCGCCTCCGCCTTCGCTATCACCATCGTCTTCGGCATCACCAACTCCGCCACCACCTCCAACTCCGTTCTCACATCCTCATCTAACTATATTGGTATCTCTAGCTCTAGTTCTGGGTATACCTAGATCTTTACCTATCTCTATATAGACATCCAGCTCTACCTTGACTTCTATACTACCTCGACGTCTTCCGCAGTTGCAAATATTACCCTCTAGCACAGCCCCCCGGCGCCACCACCTCCACCTGCACTCGGCGTCTGCTTTCGCCTCCTCCGCCACCTCTACTGCTACCGCCTCCACCTCCGACTCTGTCTCCATTTCCACTTCCACATCTAACTATATCAATACCTCCAGCTCTGGCTTTCACTTTAGCCCTAGCTCCTCCAAAACCCCTGCAGGTAGGCCTCTATCTCTAAATCGACTTACTTTTCTGTCTGGACCGGGAGCGGTAGCTTAGTGTATCAACTGTTGTCACTGCAGCGCCTCTGACCAGGAGGTCCTAGGTTCCCACTCCCCACGGCGGCAGGATTTTCGACACTAGCTTTTCAGCTAGGTCGAATTCAGGCGCTGTCTGGAGGAGAATTCTAGCGGCCGGCTGCTCTGATCGTGGTTTCTCCGATCAACACCAAGCGAATGCCGGAGCAGTACCCTACCAAATAGGCCACGGACCGCGCGCGATCTGTCCCTCTTCCTTGTCCTATCCTCTCCCCTTACACACACACTTACACTAACATGCACTACACTACTTCATATTGCGGGAGACCGGTCGGGAGCTTAGAGCTTGTCCCGGCTGGGGCGGTCCCCGCTGGTGGGAGAGTCCTGGTTAGGGGGAAACCCCACTAGCCGACGGTAGGTCGGCGCCGGATCTCACCATTCAGCGGGGAAAGATCACCGCCATCTCCCGAGAAAAACCGTGCAGTACACCAACGGGACTAATGAGCAAAGCAGTTGACGCGCCCGGAAACACAAAAAAATCAATCAATCAAACTGTCTGGACTTTTCATTCTCTCTCCACTCTACTTCTGCCTCTGCCTCTAATATCATACTTTTATTAACCACTATAATTCTGCCTCTATCTTCACCTTCGCCACCGCCTTCTATCTCCACTTCTAACTCTACTTCGAATTCTGCCTCTCCATATTTGCCGCAGCCTCCTCTTCTTTTCCCGCCGCCGTTGCCGCCGCCCTGTCAATTTTTGCCACTCCTATGTGCACGCACGATGTAAGTAGAGTTCACGTTGACGGCTCTAGAGATAGGCAAAGTGCGTCCAGCTGAAGTGCTTTGAATTTTTTGCATCGTTTGTGTTACACAAAGCGAAACTTGCGTTGTAACTTCTTGCAATGTAGAGTCAGAGGAGTATCGTAGAGTTGCTTGTTAGAGTACGGATGGCCAATCCTCATGATGCTTGCAAGGGAATTATGACAAAGTCTGTATTCAGAGCTCCATACATTCGCGGCTCACTCACTGAAGAAGTACTTCGTTGTCAGATGTCGACTGAAAGAGTTCATTGGGGTTGTGATGGCTAGTGCGTAATCTTTCGACCGTTGGGGCGCGGAATATATCCCAGGCCAATCCATAAGAAAATTGTGATGGGCAAATCGAGCTCTCGTGAGGTTTTCTGGGGGTTCTTTCGTTTTTCCTACCGCTCATCCCATCATTTTCGTATATTTCTCACTATTTTCTTCAACTCATAGAGGTACCACGGCACACAAGCCGATATTGCCCAAGGGAAAGATGATGGTAGGGCTCCACCTATTCGTCGACGTCGGAACAAGGAGGAGGTTGTGTGGCGAACATAACACGTCAGCCGCCTTTACCCCCAAGAAAGATCTGGTACACTCTTGGAAAGGAGGCTGTGTCGACTTCAGTACCGCCCGAAATGGAAATCACTTGATATGAAACCCAACCTATGTCGGGATTCGAACTTGGGATTCGAACTACTATGTTGGGAAGCCAGAGATAATGAGCCATCTTATTTGCATCAATTAAGAATCGTATGCAACGTTCTCAAGGCGTTTGTATTCTAGACAATGATAGGTCTCCTTAACAGGCGGAACAAGCATTATTGGAACGCAACCCTGAAAATAAAAATGAAAGTGCAACCTATACACTTACCATTTTATTTCCTTTGATTGCGACACTGATGCAAACTATTCGTCATGAATAGTTTGCATACAGTATTCAAAGCGCTTATCGACTGTTCTTCACTTACTGTCACTATAGATGTTTTAAATGCTTGCGCTCTGACGTCTAAATTGTTAAGTACCAGAAACAAGATAATATTTACAATTCTGCGAAAACAGACAAAAAAATTGGCGTTTCAAAAACGTATTATTGCTTCTTGTCTTCTTGGCTGCCCGGGCGACTCCGCGTCGTTGGCTGAGAGGCCGACGTTTCGCCTGTCATGTCGCAGGCTTCCTCAGGGCAATGACATCGCAGTGCTGCGCGTCCGGTATTATATTCTGTGCGACCTGGGCGACACTGATGACGCTCAGGTGAGGCTGCCAAGAAGACATGAACTCGTGCTTACGTTTACATGAAGTATTTTCCTTGAACTATTTCGGACCTTACGAGGTGTGTATACACAATGCATTTGAACAAAAATAGAACTGCTCATATTCTCTCATCAGATCATTGTTAACTTATTGTTTTTTTCGTGTTTCCGGGCGCGTCAACGGCTTTGATCATTCCCGTTAGTGTAGTGCATGTTTATTTCTTGGGAGATGGCGGTGATCTTCCCCCGCTAGATGGCGAGATCCGGCGCCGACCTGCCGTCGACTAGAGCGGTTTCCCCCTAACCAAGACTCTCCCACCAACGGGGCACCGCCCCAGCCGGAACAACCTCTAAGCTCCTGACCGGTCTCCCGGAATATGTGGTACTGTAGTGCATGTTAGTGTGTGTGTGTGTGTGTGTGTAAGGGGAGAGGAGAGGACAAGGAAGAGGAAGGAAAGATCGCGCGCAGTCTGTGGCCCGTTTATTAGGCTACTGCTCCGGAATTCGTGTGGTGTTGATCGGAGAAGCCGATCAACTATCGATCAGAGCAGCCGGCCCCTAGAATTCTCCTCCAGACAACGACTGAATTTGACCTAGCTGAAAAGCTAGTGTCGAAAATCCTGCCGCTGTCAGGACTCGAACCCATTGTTAATGTATGTGGAATGCGCACGCATTACTATTAAACAGAGCTTTCAATCAATAAGTGCTAAGTAAATTAATAACTGGTCTAAAAGTACCCAGTTAACAACTTTGTACCATTTCTTATTAACATCGGTTGTCTTATCGTCTACAATTTTTAATTTAACACATTTTCACCCTCTAATAACATAAACTAGCTCGTTGTGAAACAATTAGTGTAAAATTAGATGTAAATGTTGTATTTCTGCGGCTACACATTCTTTTTACTGCGCGGGCAACTGAACGATTACAGTTACTGAACGGAACGAATTTGGCCGCTAAGCCTCCCTCAAAATTCACATCGAAATGCCACAAAAAAGAACACGCGAAAGTTTCTCGCTTATGAATTCTTGCTGACAGGATCTTTGTTTCGCGAATGAATGAAGCGCGAGCATGTTGCAATCTGCAGAGGCGCCGCGGATACACCAATAACTCACGCGCCGACCAGCCCAATCTGCGCGGCTGCGCGCCGGCCGTCGCGTCGCGTCGCGTCGCGTTGCGCCTCGTAGGTTAAATTGCGCCGCGAATCCATCTTGGCAGCGGCGGTGGCGGTGGTGACGGCAGCGGACGCGGGAACGAGGAAAGCGAGCCGACAATGTATGCGGTGGAGGAGGAATAGAAGCGGGAGAGGTGACGATGGAGACGGCGTTGGCGATGGGGGATGGAAATAGTGAAGTCGGCGGTGCGCTGGTAGAGGGAACGGGAAAGCGAGGCGACGAAAGGAGGGGGTGGAATTAAAGAAAGGGAATGGATGACGAGCGACGAGAGGCGACGATGGACATGGCGTTGGCGATGGAGATGGTAATGGAAATAGTTACGTCGGCACCTACGATGAAACACTGTCAGAGAGAACGGGAAAGCGAAGCGACAAAGTGTTTCGAGGAGGCGCAATAAAAGGGGGAATAGATGATGAGGAAGTACAGTTGACGATGGAGATGGTATTGGGGATGGGAATGGCAATGGAAGTAGTTACGTCGGCGCCTACGATAAAACACTGGCAGAGGGAACCAGAAAGTGAGACAGTTATGTATGAGGTAGAAACGAAATAGAAGCAGGATTGGGTGAGGAGAAAGGAGAGATGACGATGGAGACGGCGTTGGCGATGAGAATGGTAATGGAAATAGTGACGTCGAGGGAACGGCGGTATACTGGAGAAGAAAACGGCAAAGCGAAGCTTTGGAGGACGCAGAATATACGTGGAAATGATGAGAAGGAAGAAGAGGTGGCGATGAAGATGGCTTTGTCGATGTGGCGCAGGTGATGGTGACGCAGGCAACTGTAAGAAACTATCAGACTAAACAGGAAAGCGAGTCGATTGATTATTTCTTGCATTCGGGCGCGTATACGCCTGTATCATTAATCCCATAAGTATAGAGCATTGTTGGATCGTGGAGATGGCGGTGTTCTTACCCTACTGGTTGGTGAGATCTGCTGTCCACCTAGAAATCCGTTGCGGGAGTCTCCGTGCCAGGTATCTCCGCTCTAGCCGAGACAAGCTCTATACTTGGGTTTTCGTAACATGGCAGCTGAGGGTATTATTTTCAAGATGGAATATGGCACGACGTATTGCGTCTTTCTCGGTCCAGCCGCCAGATATCGAATAATCGCAACCGTATCAAGCACTGATACAGATCAAGCGACTCTAGCGGCATGACCGAAAAAGACGCGAAACGTCGCGCCATATTCCATTTTGATGATAATACCCTCAGATGCCACATGAAAGGCCCAAGCATAAGTTCTTGACATGTGTGGCAGGTTAGTTCGTGAAAGCTAGAAAAAATGTGAGTTCATGAATGATCAAAATTGAAGTTCATCGGAAATGCAATGGGTGCTACTATCTTACGCTCTACTTTAATAATAATAATAATAATAATAATAATAATAATAATAATAATAATAATAACTTTCATAATAATAATAATAATAATAATAATAATAATAATAATAATAATAATAATAACAATAGTATTATTAATACTATACTATTATAATATTATTATTAATAGTATTAATAACAGTATTAATAATATTAATTATATCAATAATGATATTAATAATTATTATATTAATAGTGATAATATTAATACACTTGAAGGTAGCAGTACTAAGTAATCTATATTTCAAATTACAAATAGAAAACCCCGTCGTAGATCATTTAATATTCCCTCTCCGGGTCGCATCATCGGACTTGATGGAGTAGTTTTAGATGCGCAATGCAATTCCATACTTCTTGCACCACGGCGAGAGGAAGGACACGGCGACGGCAGGCAGCGTGATGACGCAGAACCAGTGGAGGCGCCGACTTAAGCGGGCGGAGGTGGTGGCGATGGAGTAGGAGGCGGGGTCGGAGGGGGTGGCAGTGGCGGTGACGGTGGTTGTGAAGGCGGAGGTGGCGTTGGTGGTGGTGGTGGTGGCGGCGGTGGCGGTGACGGTGGTGGTGGAGGCGGAGGTGGCGGTGGCGGTGGCGGTGGCGGTGGCGGTGGCGGCGTGGTGGTGGCGGTGACGGTGATGGTGGTGGTGGAGGCGGAGGCGGAGGGGATGGCGGTGGCGACGGCGGTGACGGCGGTGGTGGTGGCGGTGTTGGCGATGGCGCCTGTGGCGGGGAGGCGGTAACGTGGGCGGGGCGGGGACGGCGGCGTTGGCGGGGGTTTCGGCGGCGGCGGCGGTGGCGGAGGAACAGAGGTGGTGGCGCGGAGGCGGAGGCGGAGGTGGAGGCGGAGATGGAGGCGGTGGCGATGGCGATGGCGGGGCCAGCGGAGGCCAAGGCGTTGGCGGTGGCGGCGGAGGCGGAGGCGGAGGCGGTGCCGGTGGCGGCGGAGGCGGTGGCGGCGGCGGTAGCGGAGGCAGTGGCGGTGGAGGTGGCGGCGGTAGCGGAGGGGTGGCGACGGCGGGGCGGTGGAGGCGGAGTAGCGGAAGCTGGCGGCGCTGGCGGCGGTGGCAGCGGAGGCGAAGGCTGAGGCGGTGGCGGAGGGGAGAGCGTCGGCCGGAATGCGCTAATGAGGCCGATCGCGTCGCGCATGCGAGCATGAGCGATGGCCGGTCGCCACCGCCCCCTTCCCTCCCCTCCCCCCTTCGCCGCCGCCGCGCCCACGTGAAATATTCCGCGCGTGGAGGGGGCCGTGCACAGCGCGCGCTTGTTTGCTGAATGAAGACAGTAACGGCCCGTTTATCTACGACTTCCATCGATTATGCAAGCGCGCGCTCGGCCGTGGCCCATTGTTGCCGACTAGAAAAAAGGGCATGCCTTCTAGGGGTGCAAAGGGAGAGAATTCCGAAACCAGCTCATTAAATATTGATTCAAAATTGAATGGTTTGTAATATCTGTATTCAATTTGGTTTTCAAGAGCTGATAGATTATTCGTTTGAAAATCACACATCATACAAGAATACACATCGTATTTTACGTTAGTAACACACGTAGATTTATATTTGTTAGATATACTGGATGGTAACACCTAAGCAGAAATAAAAATAAAGAAAGACCAACTGATTTGTAAAAGAAAAATAAATATTAAAATACTCTATTGAAAGATATATCCTCTGAGTAAAGATTAAAATATTGGTTACAAATTTCATACTCAAGACGCCTTCAAGGGAGGAATTTGAATATATACGGATTATTTTATCAAAATAGTTATGAGTGTACCATACCACAAATTTTACTAAGAATTCTTTATATCTCTGTTAAGTGTTCCCTTCACTTTTCGAAATGCACTACTTCAACTGCAAAGGTTCAAACAATTGATTGTATGTTCCACACAAGCATTTGAAACAAGAGGTTAAACGCTTAGAGGCAATGGCTTTGCTTTTAATTCACAATTGAAACAAAATTATGTCCAACAGAATGAGATAACACTTTAGTACTTTGAAGAATTGTTTGGCAGATTAAGAAGGAGACTTGGATTATTTTGTTGGATATCAGGCACATCAAGTGCATAATCCGTTGATTGATTGATTTTTTCGTGTTTCCGAGCGCGTCAACTGCTTCGGTCATTAGTCCCGTTAGTGTAGTGCATGTTTCTTTCTCGGGAGATGGCGGTGATCTTCCTCCGCTGGATGGCGAGATCCGGCGCCAACCTACCGTCGCACATTGGGAAAAAAGCCCGAAAAGCTGGCCAAAAGTCAAATAAGGTGCCAATCGCGTAGAAAACACTTTATCTAGGGGTTTTTGGGGTCGCTGAATCCGAATCTGAAGTTACATTTGCAATTTTTTTAAAATTGTAATAAATAGAGACAATAATACATCAGGAAATTAATTTACAAATCATTTGACACACATATTCTACAAAATATTATTTGTCTGTCTACTAATCTCATTCATATGGTAATAAAAGTCGACAATTGATAGATCAGGATGTATTTCTGCAATATTTTGGAGTATTTGACATATCCCAAATTTTCCTTCAATTTATTTGTTAATAACAAGAAACTAATATTGGTTAAATTAGAGTTGAATAATTATTTTCTTATTATTTTAAATGAAATACGTTTCTAAAGTTAAAACAATTATAACTTAAAGCTTACCTAAAAGATGAGTGCACTTATTCGTCTTCCGAAGAGGACTCTTCATCACCAGAAGTGATGTCCGGGCTGATGAGAATTGATATTGCTTCGGGAGAGAATTGATTCATTTTCCTTTGAGGGCGCTTTCTTAGGCTAGTGATCAGTGGATCAGACGACACAAGAAGCCAATGAAAAATATCTTCCAAGTTTTTTTGTCTTGAGCATTTCCTGGAAAATCCACTGCGATAAGCTTTAAAATCTTTGTTTCTTGCCTCTTGCGCTATCCGAGTATTGACCGATTGGCAGCAAAGCAGAATTTATTATTTGGGGACCGTGAATTAAAAGTTTGTGGAGTGTTGTTGGCATATAATACCAAGAGTATTTTTCCACGTACAACTTTGCAGTCTTAATGCAAAAATTCTGAAATTTTGAAATATTTATATCGTACCCACTAGAGATGATCTGAAGGATGGTGTGAAAATGATTTATTAGACACTCGTCTATACCAGTTATTGAGGCGGATACTATTGAGTTCTGAAAAAAACGCCTAGCTGTATTGCCATCATTGGAGCTTCCAGAACCAGGTTTTGGTCGATCAACAAGCAAACCAAGTTTGACTTTAAATTCTTTTTGAATCCTTTCTTTTCTTTCGGCCACAAGTCTTTTTTCTTCTTTATTCCGAGAAGACCATTTTTTTATATCAAGTTTATATGAAAGGTGCAATAGGCATTCAGAAAGGCGAATCCAGGTATGCAAGATAGAAAGTCCAAATTGTAAATGTTTCTCTTTACACTAAAGTTGAAGCATTTTATCTATATCATTAAAGTCTTTTGATGTACTACCACACAAAAATTAACCCTCCTCCTCCGCGTAGCCCGGTACTTAAGCCCTTTCACCCGCCTGAAGTCACGTACTTGGTTTGGCGGCTTCCAAACAGCAGGTCAGAAACGGTTCAACTGACATTTCAAATTTTCTGTTACAAAATTTGTTCAATTCCATTTCGTTCAATTTATTGCATAGATTCACAAAATTACTACAATGTTTAATATAATTTTGTTTATATTATTTGCCATACCATTCGTAAGTATTGAGAATATTCCTCATGGATTTCATTCAATATTGAATATAGCTGTAACAGACACGGTGGCGCTGACGGACGTAACGGATGTTATGCTAGTAAAATAATGAAATTTTGAGTTATATTTCAAAATACCAAAATATTTGGAATAATAAAGTAATATAATAAATTATAATAACAAATTTTTACTAATCATATTAATGCTTTGCACTTTTTGCGAAGTTTCCATACGCTCGTTTTCCGATGAACATTTTATTTGTGATATGATTTGTTGTTCTACAACTGTTTTAGCAAATTTTATCAGGTAATTGTTACAAATTCTATTAACAAATATAAAAGATATTTTTTTAAACACTAAAAAACTGCGGTAGAAGGTTGCAGTCTTAATTCGTATCCTGTTAGAACAAAAAATTGAAATGTAAATAAAATGAAAGCAATTTTAATACCAATTAGCACATTATCAATGTAAACAAATTCATTAATAATTACTAATAATATCGACCAGATCTTCAAGAATAATATAATATTTCCAGATATAATTATTGACTCTCAGAACAAAGTTAAGATGGGCACCGCGTTTTCATACGCCAATGTATCTGCCACCGAACATCTGCTTTGAAATGTTTTTTATTGCCCTACAACTTTATTAGCAAATATTAGCAGCTAATTGTTATGAATATCACTAAAGAACATCATACTTGATATTTTAAAATGTGAAAGACGGTGCTAGTATGTGAAAGTCATAACTTTTTACCTGCGAAATTAAAAAAAAATTATAAAAATTCAACAAAAAATCGCAATTTTTTAATATAAATTTCTCGTTACCAAAGCAAACAAATCAAATGACAATTACATACCATACAGATAACACCTTCGAGAATAACATAGACTTTCCCAAATGTCATTATATAATCATTGAACGAAGTTATGCGTGATAGAGCGCGCGCTTGCAAACAGCCTTCGAGATCACTCCCAGGAGAAGTATATTTTAGGTAACTTTGAAACGATGTCAAAACGCAGTCAGTAAACTTGCGTTTTTGAAATTAACAGCATTCATTGCAGAATTTTGTCCTCTTTAAAATGATATATGACACAAGTGCATATGTAGAAATTCATGTTTTGGACTTTTGGCCAGCTTTTCGGGCTTTTTCCCCAATGTGCGTCGGCTAGTGGGGTTTCCCCCTAACCAGGACTCTCCCACCAGAGGGGTACCGCACCAGCCGGGACAAGCTCTAAGCTCCCGACCGGTCAACCGGAATATGTGGTAGTGTAGTGCATGTTAGTGTAAGTGTGTGTGTGTAATGGGAGAGGATAGGAAAAGGAATAGGAAGGACAGATAGCGCGCGGTCCGTGGCCCGTTTGGTAGGGTACTGCTCCGGCATTCGCCTGGTGTTGATCGGAGAAACCACGGAAAACTACCGATCAGAGCAGCCGGCCGCTAGAATTCTCCTCCAGACAGCAGCTGAATTCGACCTAGCTGAAAAGCTAGTGTCGAAAATCCTGCCGCCGTGGGGAGTGGGAACCTAGGACCTCCCGGTTAGAGGCGCTGCAGTGACATCAGTTGATGCACTGAGCTACCGCTACCGGTATAATCCGTTGAAAAGAACCTTGAACGCTTTTATTTAATTATTCAATTATCTTTGGAAAAGAAAGGGCTTTGACGAGTGATTGTCGGATATTGACATTGTGCTTGACTATCACACAAAAGCATATTTTAAATAGATTTTATATTAAGATACCATAGAGCGCTTTCATTTGGCATTTATTTTCAGTATTGTATGCACTGTATTTTATTGATAAAACATTGAACAGATCCAAAGCAAGATAATAATAATAATAATAATAATAATAATAATAACAATAATAATAATATTAACAACAACAACAACAATAATAATAATAATAATAATAATAATAATAATAATAATAATAATAATAATAATAATAATAATAATAATAATAATAATAATGTCTTTATTAATGGCGAGGCTCAGGCCATAGGGCCTGCTCTTCCGCCTAACCACTGAGTCTACATTGATACAGAGTAGGAACATATAAGAGGGGAGGGAAATCTGTACATTTACGTCTGGGAGTGCAAAACTAGGGACCATCCCGGAATACGCCTTAAGCGATTGAGTAAACCCAGAAAACCTCAATCAGGATGGCGGCTTAGGGCCGAACAGCATTATGGTATAGACATGGAAGTGAAGAGAAAAATGAGAGAAGGGAATCATAAATGAAAATGAAGTAGAAAATACGAACGAGAAAGAAGAATGGAGAGAGACTAAAGGGGGGACAAACTGTACATTTATGAGGCACTTATGTTCCTATATCGTGTTTCAAACATACTAATTGAGAAACGAATACTACTTTCCGCGAAAGTGTTTATATATTTACCCTCGCCACAATGGCTAATTTACATTTGTGAATCAGAATATTTTGTATCTCTGATATTATTATTTATTTCAGATGATTTAAAATACGCGAAAATTCACCCCTCCCTACTAGTTTAATGATCAAAGCGCTATTGCATTGCTTTAAACTGATTACATGCTAGGAATGCTAATATTTCGCACACCAATTGTGCTGCTGTTTTTGAAGCTTATTACATTACACCAAATTGTTATTTGAATTAGCATTGCAATATTGATAGATGAATTAAAACTTACTGTCCAAATTTGGATCAGTTTCCTCTTTAATATCTTATTACATTATAATTACTAAACTAACAAAGAAATGTATCTTCCAAAGTAGATTTCGAATATAAAATTCTTTATTTTTTATACCTAGTGAAGGAAGTGTCCGTGTCACTAAAAAGGATAAATGCAATGTGCTACATTTTCTGTATTATTCATTTCCGGACTTTTAGGGTTCCCGCGTAGTGTAAACTTGCACCTTTCCCTGAATGTTTTATTTTATTTAATTCTTCATGTGTAAGGTAAACAATATTTTTTTCAGAATTAGCTCTGATGAGGGAATTACACTTTACAAAACGTAACGAAATCATAATTTTATTAACCAATATAAGTCTCAAAGAGCTCAGAATATTTCTGAATGTTGTCGAAGAGGAAATCAATTTTTTCGGATGCGAACGAAGAAAAATTGGGTAGTTAAACAACTCCTAAACAAAGCGTTTTAGGACCTTAAAAATTAAAATTTGGAGACCAAAGGCTTTAAATAAACGTTTCTCGCACTGTATTCTACAATATGAGATCTTTGTAATCATTCTATTACATTTTTGCTGGTTCGACGCTTCTCGATTCTAATTCACCTGTTCAGAACCGTGCAGCATCTGCAACGGTATGTGAAATTATACTAGTTACTTGATATCCTATGCGAATGAATTGCACGGGTGTACCTCTCTGTTTGGTAATAACATTAAATAAGAATAGTTTGTATTGACAAGGGTGTATTTTGTTGTTATCAATTACAAGGAGATAACAAGTGTCAGAGTATAAAAAGATATTGAAGAAAAAGATATATTACAGGCCTAATACGGAAATGAAAAAATAGGGAAGAGGGTGGGGTTTAACATGCGAGAGTTCTCGCACGGGTACGCTAGTAGAATTAAAAAGTACAATTGGTGATTCCCAAATGACTTTCCGAGTCTTTAACAATGCATTGATTCTTGAAAATTTTCACTGATCCGGTATTACAGTACATGCTGTGACGAAATGGGAAAATTACGAAATTTGCACAACTCCCTATAATGGTAGCATAGTTGAAATGAATGCTTGAAAAAAATAGGTAAAAATTAGATAGAACTGATTCCTGATTAAGTGAATCGAGTGCGCAATTATATAATAAACATCCACGATATTTGAGCAAACTAAATATCTGGTTGGTCCGTCTTTTACTAACGTCTGTATGCAGCATAGAAGATTCCGTTCGCTGCAAAGTAGAATATTTCCCAGTGTACACTGACCTACATTGTGTTACGTGTTTTCTATTTTGTATTTATTTAAGTGTTTATTTTTAAGGAAGTGTAATAAGCAACAATATATTAGAGCTCTACCAGCTGTATCCTCATTAGTTTCCCTCCCTTCCCTTTCCCATCTCTCTCTCTCTCTCTCTCACTCACTCTCTATTTCTCTCTTTCTCATTCTTTCTTTCTCTCTCTCTTTCTTTCTCTTTCTTTCTTTATATTCCTCTCTCACACACGTACCCACGCTTCGTCTCTCTCTTTCCCCTTTGGTTTGTCTATTCCTCTTTCTCTCTGTTTTTCTTTCTTTCCCACCCGTTTAGGTGCCTCAGGGCATCAATTGATGTCATTGTCAATGTAGTGACTCCGATTGGATGGTCCTAGGTTTCGAGTTCCGAAGGGCTTCGGATTTTCGACATTAGATACATATTGAGGTCGAATTCAACCGCTGTCTGGAGAAGAATTCTAGCGACCGGCTGCTCTGATCGGTAGTTTTCCGTGGTTTCTCCGATTAACACCAGGTGAATGTTGGAGCAGCACCCTAACAAACGGGCCACGGACCGCGCGCGATCTTTCCTACCTCTTTCTTGTCCTATACTCTCTCCTTACACCCACTTACACTAACATGCACTACACTACTACACATGCCGGGAGACCAGTTGGGAGCTTAGAACTGGTCCCGTCTGGGAGGGTGCGCCGGTTGTGAGAGATGGCTTGGTGGGGGAAACCACACAAGCTGATGTGTAGGTCGACCCCGGATCTCACCACCTAGCGGGGGAAAATCCACCTAGCGGCCACATCCCGCCATAAAAAGACGCACTACACTTACGGGAGTAATGATCTTACCAGTTGTCGCAGCCGGAACCGTTAAATCAATCAATCTCTTTCCCATCTCATTCCCTTCCTTTCTCTCTTCATCGCTTTCATCTTTCTGTTTCTCTCTTTCCACCTCTCCCCTTCCATGTTTCTTTTATTATCTTTCCTTTTTTTGGAAAAAAATGCGACAGTTCTCAAAACTATCCGGAGGAGCTCTCACCTAACTCCCCCCCCCCCCTATGCGAGTGTTGGATCATGGGGAGGGGGATGGGAGGCGCCCGGGGGAGCCCCACGGGGCGGCGCCGTCATTTGTTTGCGCCAAGGTTGACCAACAGCGGCGTCAGGAGCTCGGGCGCGGGCTACAGTGTTTTTGACCGGCCAGTTACTCTTCGCGTCTTGAATTGATGCTTCTAATTGTCGCTTCGGAGATAAACGTGCCACGTTGAGTTGAAATTTATGTTTGCGTGTTCCCAAAATTCTCGGTAAGTTTATCTGACTGCTTGAAGTCGTTAATGATTCACAACGTGAGGCTGGGAATGAAGCCAAAGAAACTTGTCAGCCATAAATTTTCGTGAACGAGATGAGTAATATTCCCTATTACGAAAATTTTGCTAGCATGTTTGAATTTTAGAACATTCAAAAATACTCTTGTCAAGTTTAATTTATGTTTGTATTGTTCTGCGGTAATTATCGTATCTACCATTGACTAGTTGCGTTTCATTTTTGGATGGATAAATGGTTGTGAAGGAATTTAATAATCATAATTTAATAATTTTTAATTCTCAGCTAAAAGAATGATATCAGAGAGAACACTGTGCGTATTTTTTGTTAACTTTATAAAATTTCTCTAACAATAAGTTGGTAGGCAATTTTACAATTATTTGTTCGAGAGCTTTGTGTTGCTTTTGATGCATCTTCCTCCAGGCCACTATTTCGATGTGACCATATTTGAAGCTCCTCTGCAAAAATGTCATTAGCGACAAGGCGCAGCCTAAAGTAGTGTGACGTCGTGGGAATACACAATAATCACAGACACGAGCTTCAATGATAAATATGTACAGGTTTATTCCTAATATGTACAGTAATAATTTAAGTTACTCAGCTCTGGTAGATGTTTACTTCCCTGATCGCAGGAGCGATCCTTAAAAATGAAATGACTGACTCGTGGCCCGCGCCACTCCTCAGCGAGCCTCCCGCACACAGCAGACAGCTCCGGCGACCTTGGTCACCCGTGGATATAGTCCACAACGGCGTCCCAACACATGGGTTGCCGCACGAGCCTAGCTCGGCTCCGCACCGCCCTGGGCGCAAGTTTTGTGCCTTCGCACGAGGGTCCCCACTCAGCTCAACAACCCCCCCCCCCGCGCTCTGCGTTCGCTCTTATATAGCTCCCACCCACGTGACCTGAAACGTCACTGGGTTTTGCATACGGCCCGCGCTAGTCGCGTTGCCAGGCATTTTTGGACATCCATTTCCATGGATTCCAAGAATTTGTCACGTGGCACGCGGCAAAAATGCGCTGTCCCGCATTTTGGGCATCCCTTTCCCTAGCTCTTAGGATTTCTCAGAATACCTCGGCGTGTCACATCCTGCCTGGCCCCTGGCGTCTAATCCCTTGCCGCCGCACCTTTGTGGCTGCCCGGCGGTCGCTAGCTGTAGCCCTACAATACGTTACAGTAGTGATTGTCAGAGTGTGAGCTGTCTTATGTGTTCACGCGAAGTATTGTATAATTTTTAAAAAAAGACAATATTCTTGTATCAAGTTATGTACTTCAGCTTCCGGGTCAATGACCCCCATCTCGATCGAGTTTTTGTCCAGTTTCCCTGATCCTTTGAACAAATGCTGAGATGGCCCCTTGATTTGCTTCTGGACGTAAATGTAGCTTCACTATGCGCACGTTTTTGTTGAGCTTTCCTTTTGTAGTGGTAGTACAGCTTAGGGTGAGTTTCTATTTTGTTAGCAATACAGAAAAATCAAATCTGTTCGTTCGTTTACCGTTACAAATGAGTTTTTTATTACTCGGAAACGAAAATATCTAGTTTATTGTAGAGTATCGTCTAATTTACGACTCAAGATGTAATGAATCGGATGAATATAAAATCCACTCCATGTTGCAACCAGCTTCCTAAGGAGCAGGGGAGGGTCTATCCGTGCCTCTACAATACTTTGCACAAAATGTGAGCTGTTCCAAATAAACCAATGTCTTCCCACTTCCCAGTCTTTTGAATGACTTGGGAGCTCAGCAAAGGTAAAGACCGATATGGGAGCCTCATTTGTGTTAGTTCAAGAACTTGTAAACTAAATGACATGTATGCAGGATCACTGATTTGTGTCCGTAATTTAGGATTTGATGAGGTAATCCATTTTTTTTTAGATTTTTCCTAAAAGTTTTTGTTACACCTTCAGCCGAAATAACAAGTGGGTATGTTTTAACACTCTGTAGTTTCCACATTTGTTTTATATCTAGAGCAAGATCTTCATACTTAGTAATTTTCTCGGCCTCTCTTTTCTTTACATTGTAGGTCAATAGTACGGCAATATCAGCAAGCATAGCTTCTTTCTTACTCCTGTCAATCAAAACAATTTTTGGTCTTTTGAAAGTCCCAGTTTTATCTGTTATTATGGGTCTATCCTAACACATAATAATAATAATAATAATAATAATAATAATAATAATAATTATTATTATTATTATTACTATTATTACTATTATTAGAGGAAATTCATCTTGCGTGTTGGTTTTCCTCATCGCCTCCTGCGCAGCGGCGCGGCGTGGCGAGGGGGGAGGGGAGGGGAGGGGAGACCCCGTGCCGGAGATGGCTGGCGCGCCGCCGCGAGTGGCGGCTGAAGAGGGTCGCTGACAGCGCCCCCGTTTCCTTTAGGCCGCGGCGCGCCGGGGCAAGAGGCCGGCCGACAAAAGAGCGGCGGCGCGTGCCGGGGCCCCGAACGAGCCACCTCCGCCCCGCCATTAGGCACTCGCCCATCCCCGACCCGACCTTCCCCGCCCACCCCGCTCCGCTCCGCCCGGCCCCGTTCCGCCCCGCTCCGCCCCGCTCCGCCCCGCTCTGCCCCGCTCCGCCCCGCTCCGCCCCGCTCCGCCCCGCTCCGCCCCGCTCCGCCCGCTCCGCCCGCTCCGCCCCGCTCCGCCCCGCTCCGCCCTCCGCCCTCCGCCCCATCCGCCCCGCTCGCCCCGCTCCGCCCCGCTCCGCCCCGCTCCGCCCCGCTCCGCCCCGCTCCGCCCCGCTCCGCCCGCTCCGCCCCGCTCCGCCCCGCTCCGCCCCGCTCCGCCCCGCTCCGCCCCGCTCCGCCCCGCTCCGCCCCGCTCCGCCCCGCTCCGCCCCGCTCCGCCCCGCTCCGCCCCGCTCCGCCCCGCTCCGCCCCGCTCCGCCCGCTCCGCCCCGCTCCGCCCCGCTCCGCCCCGCTCCGCCCCGCTCCGCCCATCCGCCCCGCTCCGCCCCGCTCCGCCCGCTCCGCCCCGCTCCGCCCCGCTCCGCCCCGCTCCGCCCCGCTCCGCCCCGCTCCGCCCCGCTCCGCCCCGCTCCGCCCCGCTCCGCTCCGCTCCGCTCCGCCCCGCCCCGCTTCGCCCCGCCCCGCCATGACCCGCCCCGCCCCGCCCCGCTCCGCCCCGCTCCGCCCCGCTCCGCCCCGCTCCGCCCCGCTCCATCGTCTCTGCCACGACACGCGCCTGCAACGCCGCCTCCGCCGCTGGATCTCAGCTCCCGTCGCGCTAACCTGATTTGTATGACCTGCCATCAACCGCGTGTCTGAGTATGGTCGGTACGGTGCGGCACAGCTCGCTTACAGGATATTGTGACGTACTGGGATTTAAGAACACAGACGACTGTTTCTAAGATAAAATATTTACATATATTACACAATAATTTACAAGTTAAATTTACAAGCATTTATACAATAATCTCTGGCAACCCTTTTTTCTCCCTTAGCCGCGAAAACCCCGCGACCATCCCTAGGCCTAGCCCAGTGTCACAGCTCTAAAACAGGCGAGCAACGCGTGGTGCGATGCTGTCGGACGCTGAGTCCCTTAAACACCGTTATTCATGGCCTGACGCCAAACCGGTCTTCGCCTGGAAAACTGAATGCTCTCATAGTACCGGAGATATCACTCAGACTTTCGACTCTCGACATATCGCGCGTGGGCGCAGTCGACGCCGCGTTACGCACCATGAGGACTCGCCCCTCCCCTCGCCGTTTCCATGCTGTCGGGCGTCCAGAAGGCTCGACGACCAGCCTTCTCCAGGGTTCTTGCACCATCATCCCAGACTCGCCACTAACCTTTCTCAGTAGTGGGATATGGATCACGGGATCGGTCAATTGATAAAACACATTAGTTTGCCAACGTTTCGGAATATGTAATTCCTTCCTCATGGTTTACTAATATACAAAATGGTCAAACTCCATGTCTGCCTACAGACCAACTCCAACATGGAGTTTCTAAAGCACATTGGTCCATTACAAGCCAAGTCCGATCATGGCCACGGCCCGAAAATATGTGGGTAGGTTACTTTCTCAGTAGGTTAATTTAGAGCGGGGCTTTCCTGACGCCCCCTCCCCCTAGCATCCCTCTATTCAGCGTGTCGCCTCATGACCTAGGCGCGCAAATCTGGAAATGCCAACCGCCCCCATCCGGCTCAACCGTAGAGGTGTAAAGGTTTCTCCGAGCCCGACTGGCTAGAAAGCGTTGCACGACGTCACAATATGGTCGTAACTCAGTTTAGACTGGGTTTCAAAGTGAAATGATCCACAAGACTGCTTTACATCGTTAATTAAAAAGCTCCACCTAAACTGTTAAAAGATGGATTCCAGATGATTTGATCTATGCTTGGTCGTGGTTTTACCCTCGACCAGATTAAACACGTGTAGTCTTTGGATACAAGGATACAAGAAAATGAAAATGACATTTTTTACTTATTTTCCAAATCTACAATTATCAACGAATTCTGATTTTGGGAAGTTCGCCAATGCGTACCTCTGCCACTGCGTAATATCTGCCACCTCTATCATCTCAATCGTCACAGTAATAACTCCTGCCAACGCCACTAGTATCATTATTGGAATTGAGATCTAAAGAGATGCCGTAGCATCCCTCGCGACTTCCAACCTCCGCGGAATATCTACTGCTACTAAGTCTCTGGCACTACGTGTCTTATATTTTCTCCATGGCCATGGGGCGGTATCATTACGTTGGTTGGTTGTTAGTGATTCCGGGTACGTCACCTACTATGGTCATTAGTCCCGTACGTTCAGTCAATGTTTCAACGGGATGTGGAGGTGGTCTTCCTCCGCTGGATGACGAGATCCGGCGCTAACCTACCGCCAGCTAACGGGGTTTCCCTCAACCAGATATCTCCCACCAGCGGCGCACCGCCCCAGCCGGGACAAGCTCTGAGCTCCCGACCGGTCTCCCGGCATGTGTGGTAGTGCACTGCGTGTGCATGTTAGTGTAAATGTTTGTGTAAGGGCTGAGGATTGGACAAGGAAGGGGAAGGGGTGATCGTGCGCGATCCGTGGCCCGTTTGTTAGTGTTCTGTTCCGGCATTAACCTGGTGTTGACCGGAGAACCCTCGGAAAACTACCGATCAGAGCAGCCGGCCACTAGAATTCTCCTTCAGACAGCGACTGAATTCGATCTACCTGAAAAGCTAGTGTCGAAAATCCTGCATACGATCTCCCGGTCAGAGGCGCTGCAGTTACATCAGTTGATGCACTGAGCCACCTCTCTCGGTCATAACTACGTCATTTCTGCTACTGCAGCCCCCTCGTCGCTATCACTTCGCAGAGTCCTTGTAGTATCTGCTATATTATCTTCACAACATTATATCCCCCATACAGTAATATCCTGGATCCGTGGTTTAATGACAAAATATTCTGGAATTCAAATTTCGGACTATCTCTTGGAATTTGGGCGGACAAAGGAGGTTCGCCACAGCTTTTAATGGAGTTCTCCCGTTTCCCCTGCCTTTCATTTACATTTTACTCCTTCGCCATTGAAATTGTATTTTCATCACCATCAATCCATCAAAAGCATTAATGTCAGGACTACTTGACAATGTTACTGAGTCATACTACAATACAAAATAATAATAATAATAATAATAATAATAATAATAATAATAATAATAATAATAATACATCCAAGGTGCTTCAACATCTCTCCACCCCTGACATAGTCTCTTCAATTACTCAATTCATGGCGTAGAGGTAATATTTGATTTTCCCCCGACGATATATAATAAAAGATAAATATTTATATTTATCGTTTATTGTATTTTTATTTTTATTTATTTTCATTTGTTGTGCAATTTACTGTTTTTCTTTTTGCATTTTCCTCTTGGTAGTTTTGAAATGGGATATGACCCGAATTTTTGCTTATTATACAACTCACACATATACAAAATCACTGCCACTGAATGAAGTCAGAAAATATAAGTCATTAGTAACGCATATAAACGAAATAAAATGGATTGCCTAAAAAAAATTGCTAACAAATGTTCATATCTTCAAATAAAGCGCATAAAAAGTTTTTTAAATGCATTGACAAACAGCCTCAATATTTTGGATTATGAAGAAATACGTTGAATGCGTCGTTGAAAACATTTGTATTTTTACAAATTCAAATAAGTAGTTCTTCTTAAATCACCTTTAAAATCTCATCTTTTCCCCCAAACACCCTGTCTCGTGAATTTATATTTCAGCGGTGACAACACTTTTCTTAGCCGCACGGTTACCACGCCTGCCAGCGCGCCCATTTGCGGAGAGGAAAGACCGCGAAAGTTGTTCGTGCTCCCGTTCAAGTTCAAAGAAAGTCACCAACTTCATAAAAAGGCAGACGGTTCCTTTTCATTTGCCCTTTTACGGCGCAACATATCCGAAGGAGGCCTTGTATTCCCCGGCCCCCCCGCGCGACAAGTGCGGTGGGGAGCCGTGCGGAGCGGGTGCCAACAACGGGGAAGAGGGCTGCCGGGATTTTAGGGCGCTTCTCCGCGAGGACGGGGGTGAACTTTCGCAAGGTAGTCGGGAGGGGTGGGGGGATGGGGGGATGGGCGTGTCGCGATGAGCCTCGCGGCTGTGGCTGACTGGTGGAGGTGAAGAAGCTGTGCCGGGGTGGGGATGTGGACGATGGTTGGGGGTAAACTGCATACTGAACGTGCATATCGTTTGGTTGATTGATTGTTTTAGTGATTCCGGGCGCGTCAACTACTATGGTCATTAGTCCCGTAAGTATAGTGCGTGTTTTTGCTTGGGAGGTGGCGGTCTCCCGCTGGATAGCGAGATCCGGCGCCGACCTACCGTCGGCTAACTGGGTTTTCCTCAACCAGGTATCTCCCACCAGCGAGGCACCGCCCCAGTCAGAACAAATTCTAAGTCTTCGATCGGTCTTCCAGCATGTGTGGTAGTGTAGTGCATATTAGTGTAAGTGTGAGGATAGAATAAGGAAGAAGCAGGAAAGATCGTGCGCGGTCTGTAGCCCGTTTGTTAGGGTACTGCTCCGGCATTCGCCTGGTGTTGATCGGAGAAACCACGGAAAACTATCGATCAGAGCAGCCTGTCTCTAGAATTCTCCTCCAGACAGCGACTGAATTCGACGGAGCTGAAAAGCTAGTGTCGAAAATCCTGCTACGGTCGGAACTCGAACCTAGGATTTCCCGATCAGAGGCGCTGCAGTGACATCAGTTGATGCACTGAGCCACCGCTCCCGGTACGTGCATATCAATCGTGGTTTGTACAGGAGTTTGGATCTCAGCGGCAACTTGGTTGTCACTGCGGCGTCGTTGACTGGTAAGGTCTAGGTTTCGAGTTGCGACGGGGGCGGGTTTTCGGCATGATGTACGTAGTTTACCTACCGGCTGGAGAAAAATCTATTGATGTTCTGATCAATTCCGGGTCAATGACATAGTACTTTTGCAAACGGGTCACATATGCCCTGTTCTTGCTTTCTCATTTTGTCTTTTTCCCTTGCAGTAGCACTTCTACTTTCATGCCCTTCCTTACCACACAGGTCGGGAGACCAATCGGGCACTTAAAACCTGAGATGACGCAATGGATAGATATGTGGACAAGGTAAAAAAACCGTAAGCGTTGAAAAAAAGGTACCGAATCTCATGTTCTTGGTGTGTGTGTGTGTGTGTGTGTGTGTGTGTGTGTGTGTGTGTATGTGGTGGTGGTGGTGGGGAAACACTACTACCTCACTGGATATAACATACACAACACAAAATGTTCTCTGAAGCTGACGCTCCCGTAATCATTATTCATTGGATCGAGGTGTGTGCCTACGATCTTAGAGGGAACGTAGATATACGAATTTCGTTTGTTTGTGAGTAGTAAACATTGTATCTTAATTTCTTACAAATGTCACAGGCTTGTTCATGGTTTGTTGCGAGGCTAAGCATTCGAAATACTAAAGTTCTACATTTGATGAATTATCAATGTTCTCAATTAAACGATAATATTCAAGAAAGTTACATTTGGACGCATTGTTCACTTTGTTCTTATTAAAACCTTTTGAATCTTATCAATTTTTCTACTCTGATACTTTGAAACATTTTTAGGATATAATGTGGCATAAACTCTCTAACGGTAAATAGCTCACAATTCCCAAACCATAAGTTGTCACGTGTAAAGAAAGAAATAAAGTAAACGATACACATGTTTATTGACTGGCAAATTTTGTAATGTGACTATTTAATGATTCTGATTGACACTTTCAATGCTTTTATTGCGAAAATAGCAATATTTAAGTACAAATGATTTTCTTTGCAAATGTGATATCTTTTAAATGTAGCTGCAAAAGTGTTGTTAAGAATTATTCTTTTTTTAAATTCATGAGAGCAAAGTTGTGGGGACAAGCCAGAACTATTCTTTTTCATAGTTTTCTGAGCCGTTAATACATATTCTGAGAAATTATTAAATAGTATTAATGACTAGTACAAGAAAAGAATATGATGGTATGAAATCAAAGACAAGTTCATCAGAATAACACCCCAAAACTTTGAATCCTCCATAGAGTACGCAGAGCTCGAAAAAATAATCTAAGCACACAGCAACGGTTGCCGTAGCCATTTGTCCTCTTTACTTCAGCCAGACCCCTCGGCTGGACAGCGTGCTAGATTTCTGCGAGGAGATTGTGAATTCGATTGCCGTCCGGGACAAAAAAGAAGCTTTAACTTTCCAATACAAATACATGTTTCTTTAGCAGTGTGTCGAAAGAAAAGTTCTGTCAGGCCAAGAATGGTAAATACGATGAATGAAACACATTATGTTCGCCACATGTCTATCTATCTCTCCCAACACTCCAATATTCAGTCTCGGTCAAAACGCTAATCATCCTTCACGCATTAGATTCACATTCCCCAAACATCTCTTTCGTCCTCCCTAATTCATAAAAATCATTCGCCACAATTTCCCACAAAACACACCCCTCCACTTCTCAACAATAAATGCAAACCACCCTTAGTCAAGTTATACAAATATGAAATTTTAAAAATAGTGAAGGGTTATACCGAGACCCGCATTTGCCTGAGGATGGCCAAGTAAATTCATTGTATGTAACATTGTACCTGTCAAAATCCCCGAAAGATGAAAATCGAACGGGAAGAAATACAAAAAACATGTCTATCTTATCCCCAGATTTTGATAATAAATTAAATCAGGGATCACGCCCAGAAACATCGTTAGCTGGCAAAAGTCGGCTTAATCAGATCCTGACATGCGAAATACATACATACATACATCGGCCGACAACCCTCAACCCAAAACCAACACGTATTGTGTGCAGATTTTGGGGTGGCTTTTTATTGAATCCCGACATGGGGTTCGAGCGCGGTGGCCTCCCCGCTGCGGGTCGTTGGTCGGGTGGGGGAGGGGGCGTGGTGGCGGCGCGGCGCGGCGCGGCGCGGAAGGCGGGCTATTCTCGCCGCCGGCCATAACTCGCCGTGCCTATTCGGGGACGCGCGGGGGCCGGCGCGCTAATGCGTCTGTCTCCCTGCGACGCCCCGCCACGCCACGCCACGCCACGCCATTCCCCTCCACGCTACGCCTCACCACGCCCCGCGACGCGCCGCCACGCCCCGCCACGCCTCGACCCGCCACGCCACGCCCCACGACGCCCCACGACGCCCCGCGACGCCCCGCCCCACCACACCATGCCACGCCACGACACGCCCCGCCACGCCCCGCCATGCCCCGCCACGCCCCGCCACGCCCCGCCACTCCCCGCCATGCCCCGCCACGCCACGCCTCGCCCCGCCACGCCCGCCACGCCATGCCCGCCACGCCGCGCCACGCCACCACGCCCCGTCACGCCTCGCCACGCCTCGCCACGCCTCGCCACTCCCCGCCACGCGCTACGCCTCACCGCGCTCCGTCGTCACGTTACGCCCCGTCCACCCCGCTCCGTCCCGCCACCCCCATCCCGCCATGCCGCCCCCGCCACGCACGCCACACCGCGCCACGCCACGCCACACCACGCCACGCCACGCCACGCCATTCCCCGCCACGCCTCACCATGCTCCGCCACGCAAAGCCACGCCACGCCCCGTCCCGCCACGCCCCGTCCCGCCACGCCCCCGTCCCGCCACGCCCCGTCGCCACGCCCCCTCCGCCACGCCCCTCCACGCCCCTCCGCACGCCACGCCCCGTTCCGTCCCGCCACGCCCCGCCACTCCCCTCCACTCTGCCCGTCCTCCCACGCCCCGTCCCACCACGCCCCGTCCCACAAGACCCGTCCCGCCACGCCCCGTCCCAATACGCTCCGCCACGCCCCGCCACGTCCCGTCACGCCACACCACGCCACGCCCCGTCACGTCCCACCACGCTCCACTACGCCACGCCATGCCATGCCACACCCCGCCACGCCCCGCCCCGCCCTGCATGCAGCACAGACCACGTCATTCCACGCGCCCGTGTGTGGCCGTCCACGCCGTCTCTTGTGGTCCTTGTGGTCTTCACCGGGAGGGCTGGGAGAGGTGGCTCGGAGCACCAACTGATGACATTGCAGTGCTCTGACTGAGAGGTCCTAAGGTTCGAGTTCTGCAGGTGGTTGCATTTTCATCACTGACTTGACCGCGCGCGATCTTTCATTCTTCTTTTTTAGCCCTATTCTTACCCCTTACACACACACACTAACACTACCACACATGCCGGGAGACCGGTCAGGAGCTTGGAGCTTGTCCCGGCGGTGGCGGTGCCCCGTTAGCACCAGAGGCTTGACAC